>JZKD02S1893912.1:874344-907918 GCA_000966675.3 Picea glauca | reverse complement strand
AGGAGGTTTCCCCCTCGAAGAGGCTTATTATCTGAAATTATCTCTTTTTCAAGGCGTTGAGTACTTTTCCTGAGGTTTTTCTATGCTATATTGATGTTTGGTTCTTAACAGAATTAAAATCGACCTGAAAATATTTGAAGCTATAGATACTATCAATATTCCTAGAAATAGAAAAGAAATTCAATCATTTTTAGGAAAAATTAACTTTTAAAAAAGATTTATCCCAAATTTTGTTGAAATTGTAAAATTGATTACAGATATGCTCAAGAAGGACAGCGAGGTCAAGTGGACTACTGAAGCCAAAGTGTCATTCCAACGTATTAAAAAGGTTATAGGTGAAGCACCAGTATTGGCAAGCCCATATTATATGAAAGAATTCTTGATTTTTTCGTTTGCCTCTGAGCACACTATCGTAGTCGTACTATTACAAAAGAATGATGAAGGTTTTGAGCAACCAATCACATTTTTTAGCAAAAATATCAGAGACATTGAACTCAAATATGATATATTGGAAAAACAAGCTTATGCAATGATGAAAGCCCTCAAAGCTTTCAGAACTTATGTTCTACATTCTAAAATCATAGCATATGTACCCACCAGTTCCGTTAAAGACATATTGGTTCAACCCGATAGTGATGGAAGGAGAGGTCGATGGCTTGTTAAAATTCAAGAGTTTGATATAGAAGTAAAACTGACCAAACTTATCAAAGGTCAGGGTTTGGCTAAGTTATTAGCTGAATCAAATTTTAAATCACTCGGAATAAATCAACTAGAAGAATATGAGGGATTTTTAGATATAAATGAATTTGATGTTACTGAACCGGAACCGAAATTTCAGAAAAATTCTCTTCTTCAGCTTGGTATAGTGACATTGTTTCATATCTTTCGACTCTTTAATGCCCTAGTGACCTAACTCCATCTAAAGCTAGAACTTTGAAGTTACATTAAGTAAAATATTGCATTGTAGATGGTCAACTATACTGGAAAGATCCTCTAGGTTTCTTACTAAGTTGTTTAGTAGAATCTGAAACAGAAAAAGTTATAAATGAATTTCATGAAGGAGTGTGTGGAGTACATCATGGATGGACAGAAACGTCCTACTAAATCCTAAGAGATAGATATTATTGGCTGAAACTATTCAATGATGTGAATGCTAAAGTCAGAGCTTGTAACCCCTGTCAATTGTTCGCAGGCAAGCAAAATATTCATGCATTGCCTCTGGTTCCAGTTAAAGATGAAGCCCCGTTTCAACAATGGGGCCTTGATTTCATTGGTGAAATAAATCTACATTCTAGCACTCAACATAAGTGGATTTTGACGGCCACCGATTATTTTACCAAATGGGTAGAATCCATTCCTACGTGAAACGCAAAAGATGCATTGGTGATCAGTTTCTTGGAAGAGAACATTCTATCAAGATTTGGTTGTCCTCATAAAATAGTTACTGATAATTCTCAAGCATTCAAATCCATGGCCATGATAAGTTTTTGTCAAAATTACAACATTGTACTAGGACATTCTACAGCTTACTATCCACAGGGAAACAGATTAGCTGAGTCATCAAACAAGAGCTTAATAACCATAATTAAAAAAGTGTTGACCAAAAATAAGAAATCATGGAATGTACATTTGAAATATGCTTTATGGGCTAACAGAATAGGCAGAAAAAGATCCATCGGAATGTCCCCATTCCAGATGGTGTATGGTACTGACATTGTTTTACCCATAAATCTTGCATTGCCTATAATGAAACTCTGGCAAGACTCAAGAGAAGAGAAAAATGACATCACTAGAAGAATAAATCAAATGATTGAAGTTTAACAAAATAGGGCTGAAGTAGATGAGAAACTACAGAAGTATCAGGATAACATGAAAGCCTTGTTTGACCAAAAAGGTAAAGATAGGGAATTTCTCCCTGGTGATTTGGTTTTAAAGTGGGAAGCCAGGAAAGAAGACGTGGGGAAGCACAGAAATTTTGACCAGATCTGGTGTGGACCGTACAAAATTTCAGCCTTTGAAGGAAAGAACGTGTTTTTCTTAGAAAATCTTGACGTAAAGATTCTTAACACCCCTATCAATGGACGTTACCTCAAGCATTTCATGCAGTAATACAATTCCAATCTCTCATTGTACATACTGGTTTGGTTTTCACCTTTTGTTATAACTTTTGTCCTTTTGGTAAGTTTATTTTCATTGTAAATAGAAATAGGTCAGTTGATTTCAATTATATATATATATATATATATATACAATAAGAAGGTTTCCAATCAACAAAGAGCTCTTGAAATTTTTCATGATCCATCTCATTGCAGGATATGGGCTGATAACAGAGTGATAATCTCTAGCAGGAATCAATACTCACATTGAATCTCTCTCAAAACAGGTGATAAACTAACAATTTGCTTAGCTAAAAATATAGAAAAAATCTTAGGTATGAACTTTTGTCCTGTTAACCCAAGTTAAAATTTTCACGAAGATATTAGTGAATTTGTCAGAAGTTTCATTTTTGTTAATATTTCCACCTGATTTACAATCAGAGGGTTACAAAATTATAGCGTATTTAAAAAAAAAAAATACAAAAAGAACTTTTCCTTTTGATCTTCAAAGAAGAGAAAGAGCTTCACTTTAACTCTGAAAACTTAAGAACAAGTTTTCGACTTGAGAACAGGCAAGAATTCTAATGACATTCCTGACTTTAACTGAAATACAAAGTATGTTTGAGTTAAGACTAATTTCTTTAGTCCTTTTATCAGACTTAAACTGATTAAATTCGCTCAAGGAAAATCCCTGGAAAATAAAATTCCCCATGAAAACTTCTTGGTAAGCAAAGATGTTTTGATAGTCAGAAGAGGATTAGTCCATAGTAATCAAAGTGAGTTAACAGACCTCTAGTGCTAAAATATAAATTGATATCATCCATGGTATATTTTATTATATACAAATTGATTGCCCCCACATCATGTTTTAAAATATAAGAAAGATGGTGAAAGAAAATTACTTAATTATTACTCCCATCTAGTCCAAAAGGAGATGATGAAAGGAAATTCATTCAATGATTGCCCTCATCTCGTCATTTAAATGTAAAATTATTTATTGATGTGGTGAAAGGAAATTCAATATGGAAATCAAGTAACTTCACCGGGGTACTGAACAGGCACGCTGGCAGTGAAACAATATATGTGATATCTATAAGGTTGTTATAAATGTATTATAACGTACTCTGGCAAGTATTCATTTTTTAGGCTAGATCTACATTCTAAGCTAACACAGGATTCCCTGTTTAAAAAATTTAAATCACTTTATCTATATGTGAATGAAATCGAACAAAGTCTGATAGATTGGTTAAGGTTGTTTTGTTTTTCTCAAGCAATTCTAAAATCAGTTTTAAGAAAAGGAAGCATTTTAAGCTTGATTTCAAGACTGATGAATGACTAAGTTTTGAAAATTTTCAGAGATATGGATGAAGTTCCAAGTCCTTCTATGTGTTTTCTTTCAGAATGTGTTTCACAGAGCTGCAATAATGACTCCATTTACCCAATAAAGGCACTCGGTCTATTGTTCTTCTCATCCCGCAAGGGAACGAGATCCCTAGATGGAGCCTATGTTGAAACATATATATTTTTATGAAAAACATTAGACTTTAAAATTTTCATTTTGTTTAAATAAGGAGAAATGCGCCCTTAGACACTACCATCAATAAAGTCTTCTGATTAATCCAATGGTCTAAAATCTTTTCAAGTTTTGGAGCTTCCCTTTAATTAAAAAAAAAAAAAAAAAAGTCAAAGCACTAAGCATCTTTCAAAGTATCGGGTTTCGAGGTTTTGCAATACAAATAGTTAAACATACCATGAGCTCCAAAATCCCGAAATGTGAAGTCACGAAACTAGCTTGAATTAAATCCAAATAATTAAACAATCAAAATGATTAACGATAATTAACCTTATCGTAACTACATGTTTCGGGAATCTTGCCTCAAACGATAACTTAAATTCCAAAAATGCAAAGTCGCGAAATCATCAATTAATCGTGATTATTTATAAACGTTAAACATGATTAATATTAATTAATCAATCACGATTTCGCGATTCAGGAGTTATATCTTGAAATGAAATAGGTTAACCCAGGACCCGAAACCCCAAAACGAATTAAGGTTAAACATAATTAATCAACGTATAAACTTGGTTTATTAACAAAATAAAACACTTTTATTTTACCGTTGAGTTTATGTTGATTTTAATACGGGTGATTTCAACTTGTTTTTCCGATCACGAAAAATTGACCATTAATGTTATTAAATGATCAACCTAAAGAAATGATTTCAAATAAGATCTTATTTTAATGCCAAAATCTTCGTATTAAAAGAATTAAACGTATTGTCAGTGAAGGTATATGCAGGTCAAGGCGTCTAAGACAAGAAAGATTTTTTCATTTTCAATTACTTTTTCCTTTTGGTAGAGCTTGCTTAATAGGATACTCAGTCCTGTGCGTTTTCTGTGACAAGTAACATGTTTTCAGGAACTTCTACCATGCCGCCATGAAAAGCCACTAAAGAAACTAGTGAGAGTTCAGGCCAGACTTCAGAGGTTTTCTCCAATACCTCACCCATAAGTATAAATACAGTCAAAACCTAGACATATGTATTCAACATCTTACAATATGAACTGGTAAATTTCCCTGATTATTCAAGCGATAATGAAAAGGAGGACTTATCTCTCAAATACAATACTATCGCCCAGGCAGAGATGCATAAGGTATAAACAAGGACTAGTCTTTTACCCTACAATGACATGATTAAATGGGCACTAGATCATGTGGATATCCCAACTAGAGCTATTTTTTATTCTCAGAAGGTAGATGTTGGGTCATTTCAGCTGGAATACTTACAGGTGACGTATAAGCTTTCTTCAACATCAAATTTCACTTATAATTCCAGTTTTCTAGAGAATTTTAGCAAGAAGGAGTGTGATCAATATGGAAAGAATATTCCTGATTTGATCAAGGATTGGTACTTGCGCCCCAAAAAGTTTAGAGTTGATTCTCACAGCATATACTCAATCTCATTGTTACAACCACAGTTCATGTATATAGTCATGATGATGTGCATACTTTATGGAAAAGAGAACACAACCCATTTCTTTCAACCATGGGTACCCATTATACACATTGTGGCGGAAGGTTATTCTTTCGACTGGGCCAAGATATTGTCGGACAATCTGGCTAGTGAAATTATAGAATACTAGGAAAAGAAAGCCAAGGGGAAACCAACTTCATTTTTCATGTCGGCGTATATTATGGATGCCATCTATTTCATGACACCTTTCCCACTGATGGGCTGGAGATGGACTCCAGATAACGCAGAACCAATTCATATTTATTATTCAAAACTCTAGGAAGACAAGGCGAAGGATTTCTTTTATGAAATCTGTAATTGGGTAACGGTGTCGATGCACATTGTTATTTTTAGTCACCCACCTGCTAGAATTTCAGACACAGTTGTGGCTAAGATGGATAAAGTGGCAGACTGGTATATCGAGGAGAATTTCTCTTACATCAGATTTTTCGGTTGTTTAGTTCTCCCATACTCTTTACCGTAATTTTTTCTAGACCGACTGGAGAGCTGTGAGGTCGCATGACAAACTGTATTCGGAAGGATTAGAAAATAACTCAAAGCGGTGAAGAAAAATGTATGGCGTCTTTTCCCTTACATATTGGTTTATTTTATTTATTGGATTTCGGCCACTCCAGAGTGGAAGCTAGGCCTTAGAAGAAATAAAACCGATTAACATTGAATTTAAGAAGCATGACCCGTAGAAGGTCATGGCTAACCATATGGCTATTTTCAATCTTAAAAAGTATGAACATGAAGAATCCCCTCAGGATGAAGTATTTCAAGGGGTGATATCTTACCAAGAAGTTCTGAACTGAGTTCAATCTCTATCACCTAATGAAATGAAATTTTTTTACAATTTACAAAAACACCGAAGAAGTAGTCTTTCAAAAGTATTACAAGGGGAAAACCTAATGTCTTCTATTTCACAGCAAACAAAGACCCAGAACCCAGAAGTCGGAAGCTCTAGCAAACAAGAATCCCCATAAAACTCAGAGAAATCTGAGATCTTGACTTAGAAAAAATAAATCTCGGTGACAGGGGTATCTGAGGACTAGTCCAAGGATCAACCAACGACATTAAAAAAGCAAGGAGAAGATAAGCCACTATCTTCACCTTATAAATCAAATACAGAAGGAATCGGAAAAAAATTATCCACAAAAATCGACAACCCCTTTCAGATTGCTACCCCATTATAGTTCACTAGAGGAAACCCCAATGTAGAGGTAATATTCATAGTAGATCTCATGCCTATCTCTATTGAAGAGATACCTCCCTCTAATTTCTTTTTCAGTAAGAAAAGGAAAGTTGTGGTGAAGAAAGAGATGCACCGGAAAGAGGGTACAACGATCGAAAAACACAGAGTATTATTTGATGGAAAAATATAGAATATGAAGATTTTGCTACAGAAGTAGCCAGTTCTTTGGGAGATTTTACAACAACTAACCTATTCTCAGTCGATAATCTAAAGGAAAGACTGAAGCAGAGGAATCAGATGATAATTCAGTTTCAAAATCAAATAAGGAATACAGAAAAGAATTTAAGACAATAAGTCAATAAAGGACTGGAACATGCTAGAGCTAGCGATAAACAAGAAATCCAACTACTCAAGTCCAGTCTTGACGAGACACATAAGAAGATGCAAGTGATCGAAAGACAGACTATCCAAAAAGATGAGTTGATAAAACAATTACAAGTCAAGTTTAGTTCCATAGAGAAAATGGTTGTGGATATAGCACTGTTTCAGGCTCAAGCATTGGAAGTGATAAAGAAACTAGAAATAGCACAACAAAGCCTTTTTTCTAAGGTAGGAATCATCCAATATCATTTTCAGGAAATAAACCAATCATTGGAAAATATTGATTTCAGAGAAAGAGAGGCTATTGCATCCCGGATCACTTTCCAAAAAGAGGTCTTATCATCCACTAAAGAACAAATATCTGTAACTCCCAGAACTCCCAGATTGACCGTTGCAGAGCAAATCAGAGGTGATATAATATTAAAGACATGGGAGGCCAATATAGTTGAGGGTAAAAGAACGGACAAGGAAATAAAAGAGGATTTTGAAGAGATTTTTCATTTGCTTAACAAAGAATCACTAGGCCTCAAAAAGGATGATTGTTTTGAACTACTAGGACAAATTGACATTGTAAAGCATCAACTTGAAATCAAAGAAATCTTAGAGGCAGCTCAGGCTGAAATTTCACAGCTAAAGCAGGTTGACATTGCTCAAATAGATATATGGACGGTGAATCCAAATCTATAGTTACAGTCAATGATTTGTGAAGATAAAAGAACACAAGACAGGTTGCCACAATTACAAAAGAAACTATATCTTTTTGAGGCAAAAGATGTGAAAAAACCTTCTAGACTATTAGTACAATTTTTAACCAGGTGTGTCGAATGTCTTGAGAAAAGTGAAGGGAGTACCTCAAAGAATCAATGAAGTAACATGTGCATATTTGTTTCTGCTAGTAAGAGAAATAGATAGAGAAGAACCAAGTGAAACGGTTCAATTTTTCATTTTGTAACTGTTATTACCTAGGAATAACGAGAATTCCAACCCCCTAGGGTTGAGAATCGCTTGTATAAATATATTTTCAAAAGACTAAATAAAGGGTGATTCTTGCTGATTGTAATAGAGAAATCTCTCCTCTTTGAGAATTAATACAAGTTCAGACCAGAGGCTCCATATTTCATCAATTTTGAGTTATGTGTTCTTTTGTTCTTTCATATTCTAGCATTTCTATTCATATGTATTTGATGAATGCCTGATCACAATTTAGTACAACTTCTACTGTGGTTATATGTTTCATTTAGTTATATGATTGCTTACAGATTTTCCTCTATGTTTTCTATTAGCAAATACAAGACCTGTGAGTTACTTAGATTGCTAGATTTTATGCTTCATTAAAGGTTACATCATCTATTTTCTTCTTCTGTAGTAGAGTAAGATTCTTCTGTGATTGATTCCTTACTTTGTTTAACAAATTTATGTTTTTCTCTCATTACATTCATTATTTTCAAATTTAACTCAGATACTAAAAACAACCTCTGAGTTGTTATATCATTAATTCAATTTTAGGAACTTTTCTCGTTTAATTGAAATAGAAAAAAAAATATTAAAAACAACTGACCCTTTGACTGTTTCTTTTCTCCATGACTATACCTATTGCAAGGCAGCCCAATATTGAGCCCGATCTTAGAGATCAGATATTGAGCGTTAGCACCATGCCGCCTAGAAGACGTGCTGAGCCACTCGTAGAAAATAGAGCTATGGAAAGGGAGATGATAGCACTGCGTGCGAGGTTGGATGCCATGGAAACAACACAAAGAAGAGTGTCTGATGATGGAGATATCATTGAAGCATATAATGAAGAAGTAGAAGTCGAAGAAGCAGTAGTTGAGGATGCTGTGGAAGAACGCTTGTTGAAAGCGGTTGTTAAGTTGGGAGCTAGAGTGAAGATCGATGTCCCTATGTATGAAGGAAACTTAGACACCGAGGAATTGCTTGATTGGATATGAGCAATGGAAAAGTATTTCATCTATGAGGATATTGAGGAAGATAAAAAGGTGAGACATGTTGTCACTAGCTTGAAAGGACATGCAGCATTGTGGTGGGATGAACTACAGGTCAACATGAGAAGAAAAGGAAAACAAAATATTAAGAGTTGGGATCGAATGGTAGCCAAGATAAAGGAGAAATTCATGCCCAAGGATTACCAAATAAATCTTTTCAGAACAATGTAGAACCTGAGACAGAAAGGGATGAATATGAAGGAGTACACAGAGGAGTTCTACAGATTGAATATCAGGGCTGGATAGAGAGAGAGAGACGAGGAGAATGTTGCCAGATACATCAGTGGCCTGAGATATGATATCCAGGATGCGATCAGCATGACGATAGACAAAACAGTGGAGGATGCGTATCAAATTGTGCTGAAGGCAGAAGAGAAGTTGGACAGAAAGAAAAGTCAGCAAAATAGAAGCTGAAGCTTGAATAGAGGCAAAGGCGTTTCCCAGGATAAAGCACAGAAGCCCAAAGATGAGACGGAGAAACCACATAGTCACTTTGAGAGAGGAGAAAGTTCCCGAGGAAGGAAGAGTGGTGGTAAAAACTCTTTTCCTAGAGGAAGAGGAGGAGAAGTAAGGTGTTATGCCTGTGGAAAGATAGGGCATATGTCTTGGGATTGTCCTGAGAGGAAAAAAGGAGGAGGTGAAACTCACATTTCAGAAGTGCAGAAGTGAAATGTTGAGGCAGAAGGAGCAGAGGATGGGAAATCCTTGATGATGAAGAAGGTTCTTTTGAAGCACGAGCCAGAGTCTGAAAATCCAGTGCAAAGGAACAATTTATTCAGGATAGCTTGCAAAACGAAGGACAGAGTTTGCAAGGTGATAATTGAGAGTGGGAGCACTGACAACTTAGTATCCACAGAGATGGTGGAGAATCTAGAGATGGATATGACTATACACCCGACATCGTACAAAGTATCATGGTTGCAGAAAGGTCATCAGGTAACATTCACTAAACAATGCCTGGTTGAATTTAAAATAGGTGGATATATTGATGAAATTATGTGTGACATGATTCCCATGGATGTATGTCATGTTTTGTTGGGGATACCATGGCAGTATGACAAGAATGTTATTCATGATGGGATAAGAAACACCTATACTTTGGAGAAGAATGGTAGGACACACATGTTTCTTCCAATTGAAGAAAAGAAGGTGAAGGATGAACCTAGAACAAGCATACTTCTCATGAGTGGGAAGGAACTCCTGAATGAAGTAAAGAAGGAATAGGAGATGCAGTTTGTTGTAGTGAGGAAGCCAAGGGTTATCCTTACCAGTACTTCTATGGAATATTTTCCTGAGGAAGTTCAGGAACTGCTAGAGAATTATGCTGACATTGTAGTGGATGAGTTGCTAAACTCATTGCCATTGATCAGAAGTATCATCCATCATATTGACTTGATACCAGGATCAAGCCTACTGAACAAAAAAGCGTGCAGGTTGACACCTCAGGAGAATGAGGAGGTGAAGAGACAATTTCAGGATCTATTAGACAAATGATTGGTTAGAGAAATCTTGAGTCCATGTGCAGTGCCAACTGTATTGAGTCCGAACAAGGATGGAGGATGGAGAATGTGTACAGACTCGAGGTCCATGAACAAGATCACCATCAAATATAGGTTTCCATTGTCGAGGATGGATGACTTGATGGATTGCCTAAGTGGAGCTAACTAGTTTTCAAAGATAGATTTGAAAATTTGATATCACCAGATAAGAATGAGAGAAGGTGATGAGTGGAAAACAACATTCAAGACAAATGAGGGGTTGTATGAATGGCGTGTTATGCCGTTTGGCTTAACGAACGCCCTGAGTACTTTTATGAGGCTAATGAATGAAGTGTTGAAATATTTCATTGGCAAGTTCATGATTTTATATCTGGATGATATACTAGTCTTTAGAAAGACTAAGGAGGAGCACTTAAGACATTTGACATTGGTAATGAGGATGTTGCAGCAAGAGAAGTTGTTGATTAATCTAAAAAAATCCTCTTTCATGAAGACATAACTCATATATTTGGGTTTTTTTATTTCTTCAAATGAGCTGAAGATGGCTCCCGAAAGGGTGAAAGCGATCAGAGAATGGTTGTCACCGAATAATATCTTTGAGGTGAGAAGCTTCCATATATTGGTGAGGTTTTATTATAAGTTCATCATAAATTTTAGTGGGATTAGTGCTCAAATGATGGATACAGTGAAGAAAAGATATAAGTCTTTCAAATGGACAGAAGAGGCTAAGACAAGCTTCAACATATTGAAGGAGAAGATAACTAAAAAATTGATTCTGGTATTATCGGATTTTGGAAAGACATTTCAGGTGAGATGTGATGTGTGTGGAGTTGCAATTGGAGTGGTCTTAAGTCAAGATAACATACATGTTACATATTTCAGTGAGGAGTTCAATGAAGCCAAGAAGAAGTACTCCACATACGACAAAGAGTTCTATGCCATAATCCAAGCCTTGAAGAAATGGAGGCACTATCTTGTACCAAAGGAGTTTATTTTGTATAGTGATAACCAAGCTTTGAAATTCATAACCAAATAGGATAAGTTAAACCAGAGACATGCCAAGTGGATATAATTTATGAAAAACTTCGCTTTTGTTATTAAACACATTTCTGATAATTCTAACAAGGTTGTTGATGCATTGAGAAGGAGAAGTTTGATTCTACAGGAATTTCAGGTTGGAACCTTGGGGTTTGATCACCTTAAGGAAATGTATCGTAGTGATCCAGATTTCATTGAGGCATATGAAGTGTGTGTGAATCCTGTACTCAGAGAAAAATCCAGTGGGCCGAATATCTGATTTGGGATGGGTTGTTGTTTAAAGGGTGCCAGTTGTGCATACCAAGATGTTAGATGAGGGAGAATTTACTGAAGGAAAAGCATAGTGGAGGTCTAGCTGGACATTTCAGCCATGAAAAAACATTTTTCCAATTAAAAGGTTAAGATTATTGTCTAGGTATGAGAGTAGAGGTGAAGAGGTTTGTGAAAAAATGTAATATTTGTTAGTATGCCAAGGGAAGAAGCAGAACAATGGGTTGTATCAACCATTTCCTATTCCATAGAGGCCTTGGGATGCAATAAGCATGGATTTCATGTTCGGATTGTCGAGAGTGCAAAGAGTAAGTGATTCCATATTTTTGGTGGTTGACAGATTTTTGAAGATGGCACACTTTATCCCATGCCAGAAGACCAGTGATGCAACGCATGTTGCAAATTTGTTTTTCAGAGAGGTTGTGAGACTCCATGAATTGCCTAGGAGTATAGTTTTAGACAAGGATACCAAATTTGTTGGTCATTTCTGGAGGACATTGTGGAAAAAGATGGGGACAAAACTATATTTTAGTTTTGCATATCATCCACAGACGGATGGGCAGACCGAAGTGGTGAATCGAAGCTTAGGAGATTTGTTGAGGAGTTTGGTCACTGAACACCATAGTCAATGGGATCAGATTCTAGCAAAAGCGGAGTTTGGATATAACGAATCAGTGAATAGAAGCACCAGGAAAATCCCATTTCAAATAGTGTATGGAATGAATCTGAGAGGAGTGTCAGAGTTAAGAGATCTAAAGCAGAGAGAATTTAGGAGCGCTGGAGCTGAAGACTTCACTGCATAAATGCAGGAACTCCATAATCATATCAAGGAGTAGTTGAAGAAGAGAAGCAATGAATACACGTGCAGAGCTGATCAACATAGGAGAAAGCTTGAATTTGAAGTCAAAGATCAAGTTCTATCACATCTAAGGAAGGAGAGGTTCCCGAGGGGAACATATAATAAGTTGAAATTAAAAAACATAGTGCCATGTAAAATTCTGAGAAAATTTGGGGAGAATGCTTATGAAATAGAGCTGCCAGGAGACATGGGTATATCACCCATATTCAACATTGAAAACCTGTATCCTTAAAGGGAGGATGGAGCCGGAGGATCCAAAGATCATGGGAATATCAAATGGGAAAAATATATGCTTGTATCAGAGAAGCCACAGATGGAATGGATTATAGACCAATGAATTGGTAAGAAGACCAGAAGGAGAACATATTTTGAGTATTTGGTGAAATGGAAAGGACAACCGATGGAATATGTCAGTTAGGTTGGTGAAGTAGACATGCAGAAGCATGGAAAATCGATGAAGGAACTCATGGACAAGAGTCCATGAATTTTTCAGCCAAAGGAGTATGATGTAGGAGCATTGCCAGCAAATCACAAGTGGGAGACAGCTGGGCACACTAGCGCGTATTTGGAAATGTTTTGAATTTCAAAGATCAATATATTAATGTAATATCTGACAAATATTTTTGAGTTATGAACATCTTTAATGATCAGAGGTTGAGCCATCGTGCAATATCGATGGGGGATGTATTTTGTTTTAATGTGATGGATCGTAACACAGATTTGGAGTGTCCGCTCTTATCCGTCTAACTCAATATTTATTGCAATAAATGTTAAGTAGTTCATCGCATTTAATTCTGATAGGATAGCATAGAGTAGTTGGAGGGAAAAGATCGAAGAGCACCCCTTTGTATAAAGATTTGTATTTTTTCCTAGTAGTGGGTTGTTGCTACTGAATATAGTATGTAGATTTCCATTGTAGTAGAGAGTAGGAAGCTACAAAAAAATATTGTGTGAATCTATGTAAGTTTCAGTTCAAGGAAAATAGCAAAGGATTATTGTCCCAAATGTCCGTTATCATTGTGTCTATCTGTATGAGTGAGTGGTAGACCTGTTGTTTATTTTCAATTCTCTGTTATTTCTTTTTTTCGTATCTATGAATGCATTTACAGGATTGAATGTATGATTCACTATGGAGAGTGAATAAGTTTCAATTGTTTCTCTTCATTGAGAAAGTACAAGGAGTGCCTAGCATCTGCAAGGGGTGCGTTGATGGAGTCTGTTTCAACTCATAAGCTCAAAAGAGGTAACGCAAAAATTATATTCACAAGGTGTGCATAGCATCCACAAGGAGTGCGTGACAGAGTTTTCATACTTGAAATCTTAGGAGGAGTACTGTGATTTTTTCGTAGAAGACAGAAGCAATCGAAGAATAGTCGCAAGGAGTGCGAAGTCATCAAAAGAGGAGTCGAACGTGGAAGAGGACCGTTGCAAGGTGTGCATAGGTCGGGGCTTCGATTAAGTGTGAAAGAGACTATTCAGAGGAACAAGGGGAAATAGAAGAAGTAAAGATCAGGAGGGAGAGCGACGAAAAATCTTCAAGGAGGAAAGTCCCTAAATTTTCCATCAAAGTCAGTGGACATGATTCGTTTTAGAGGGAGGTGAATGATTCCAGACCGTCATATCTAGGATATTTACGTGGAGGATAGCCATAAGGCGTTTTCGGTACTTTGAAGTTCGGGAAGTTTGAAAACTTGTCGGAAGTAGGATCATGAAGTCTGAACTCATGATTTGATCTCAGTCATTGATTGCGAGGAGAGCACATGGAAACCGATCAAGGAATTCATAATTCAGGAGTTCGAAGGTTCATGGTGAGGGCCCTATATTTTCACAAAGTCGCGAGACCCAAACCGTAGTGGGCCGGTGAATTTGAGGAGACACATGGTGGAAGTCCGAAGAATCGGAGAAGTGTGCTTCGGAAGAAGTTGAGGGAAGAGTTTGGGATATCCCCGAAGTCCGAACCGCGAAGAGACAGGCCCATGGTAATAGTTGTGATCATTTGAGAAAAGGACCTGTGTGTGTGGGTACAGTGGTTTTGGGTGCCCGCAGGGACCCAAGGAGTCGCTTTGACTCAATGATTCAAACAATCCAAGACCAGGAGGTCGAGCATCCCTTTGCAGGGAAGGGGGTTTGCGCCAGTCATGTCTAGTTGTATCACATGTTTATCACTTTTGAGAGGAACTGTGTTTAATTTTTTTTTAAATAGACAATGGCATAACATTGGAGGATGCTCCTAAGTCAACCAAACAGTTATGGAGGTTTCTGTTGAAGACTTAAAAAATCAAAAGGAACGGCGGGACAAAAGGTTTTCCCTTCTTATCTTCAGAGCAGGTGTTCACAGTTGGTTTATTTCTTAGATCTATGGGATTCATATTTTATCTTTGGTCAGTGCCTATTGTAGGATTTTATACTGATTTCAATGCTTGTAACAGAAAGTCCTTTTTTTGCGAGATTCTACACATGTACATGACCGATATATTTTCCTTCAACGTTTTCAAATATTTTACTATGTTGTAGTCTAGCTTGGGAAATTCTCGTGTATGGATGTTTATAGGGTTTCTTCAGGGGACAAAAGGTGCTTTTGGGTGATTGGCAATTGGTTTTCCTCTTGAAGCGTGGGTCGTAGTAAGGTCGTTTGAGACAAGTTGAACCCTACTTCTTGTTTGCACAACCAAGACTTCTATGGGTGGTTCTTGAACCTCAAATAGGTCATCAGAAGGAATTGGTAGGTCAGGGTCCCATATCAACATTGTCATTTCTTCTGGTGGATCAACTTCTTCTTGACTGGTGATATTCATAGTTGAGCCACTTGACTGTTTGGTTAGGGAAACTTCATCTAGAAACTGGTTGGCCATCAAATTCATGGCATTCACCCATTGTGGGAAGTCTCTTTCAGAGTGTTTCTCTTGGTGATAGGTACAGAAAGAGTCAGATGCTACATTTCCCATATTGATGTTTAAGTTCATCGTGGGAGGTTCAATTACTTTGAAAGGTGGATTTCTTTTAAAAAAGGGTTTATAGGGCCTCTGGCCTTGGTTTCCTTCCCTTGCACTTCTCTTCATGTCTATGATTTCGTTCGACAACTTCTTAACCATGCGTTGTAGGTATTCTATGTCTCCACTTCCCTTTTCGGGACCTTGTTCTATTTGTTTCCCTGGGGGTCTAATCAACAGGAGTCCCCTCCTGGGAGAAGGTTGAACTTCCTTCTTAACTAATGAGACCTGGACTTCTTTACATCCATTCATTTGGAACTCTATTTTTTTTTCTTCTTAAAAAATCTCCGCTAAGGTTGCTTTGGCATCCCTCTTGATAAACATGGAAATAGAAGCTAGGAGAGCATTAGCATATACTTTGATTTGCAACTCCTGAGTGGGTTTAGATTTGGGTTGAAATTTTTTTAGGATAGTGGTGAACTGTTGATTAAATTCTTTAACCTTCTCCTTTGAACTCATGGTGGCGGTGAACAACTCGGCCATTAAAGCTCCTGTAGTGGTTTCTTCTGCAAATTTATCTAGAAAATCCTTTTGAAACTTCGTCCAACTAGTTATGGATCCTACATGTAAGTTAAAATACCACATGGAGGCTGAATTATCAAAAGTATAAGGGAAAAGCATGCATACTACATATTCATGTTGGAAATTTATCATTCTGATAGCTAGTATGAATTTTTTGATATGGTCTTCAGGAAATCCTGAGGTTTCAGGGTCAAATTTAGGGAGTAACTTTTCTAGATGTCGGGGAAGGTTATGTACTCATCCAGGGATGGCCAGAGCATCTCTGGCTAACCAAGGTTGATTATTCTGAGGTGGGTTTACCCTTTCTTCATTATGATCATGGTTATCTTCCATGTCGTCCAATCCCAAAACTGAATGTTCTGATTTAAACCCTTACTCATCCAAAAAATCATTGGGCTCGGAGTAGTTGTTAGTTGGTGTTTCGTGGATTACATTGAGAGGATGTTCGATTTTGGTGAGGGAGAAATCTATCAATTCTTCTACTGTGTGCACAAAACATTGGTCGTGGGTATCAACCATTGGTATGCTTACTTGTTTTCTACGAGGAAGTAATGGTGCTAAGGGCAATGCTCCGATCTGTCGGGCATAAGCTCTTGTTATTCTTCTGAACTGGTTCAACTCCTCGTGAGGGAGAGCGTAAGGTATTTCAGGGAATATATTTTATTCCTCCTGCTGGGGTGAGTTACTCGTTTTAGGAGTACTTAGTGTGTGTGGGATGTCTTGGGAATGACTAGCCATGCATGTGGGTTGTTTTGAATCTACAGTCTGTGTGAAATATTATGTCAAAAATATTTCCATCCATTCATTCTTCAGGACCTCCTTCTAGAGCCAATTCTGTTGAGGGGTCCTAAATCCCTTTAACTAAACAGTAGGAACCAAACCCGCCATCGAGGCCCAATTAGACTCTGCAGCCTTTAATGGTGGAATGGGTCTCCAAATCTTGCAGTTTGGCCAATTAATCAATGGGCTTTACATAGTGATTGATAGGATGTCTTCTTGTGAAAACTCCTCCTTTAGTTTGAACGTTCTCTTTTTGAATTTTCTCTTATAGGTGGGACCGATACAAGATAAATGTTGGTATAAACCAGCTAGGTAACAAAAGGGAAGGAATTAACTACTGAAGAAGGCTGAGTTCAGGATAACCCTTCTGGTCAAACATGAAGACAATGATTCTTACACCTACAACAAGCCCAGTAGTAATACATTAACCTGTTGGTGTTCCAATTATTGACTAAGATATGATTATCAAGAGAAAACATACATGTAATAAACGATGGCAAGAAAAATAGTTTCCTTAACTCTAATCATCAATCACATATTAACACAATGATTTACTTTTCATCATTAAAGAAAAGAACTATAAAAATATTGAATCAGATAAATTATCAACAGATTCATAGGCTCTTACTCGTTATAGCATCCATTCATGAGATAAAATCAGAAATAATTCTTCTTCAGATCCAATCACACACACTTTTGATGAAAAACACAAACTTGTATCTGGTCCTAAACAATACTTCTCAATTAAGGTAGCTCTGAAATAGTTCTTTACAAATCCAAAAATGAGGGTCTTTGAAACAACCATCGACCTCTACTAATAGGTCAATCCTCCTATTTATAACATATTATTAACTAAAAATAACTATAAAAATTGCAATCTAAGTAAAAAAAAGCATCACCACATGGCGCTTTCATCGCTCAGTATTATAAGAGTCATCAAATGGTTTCAATTGAGTGGATGACTCTTCTCATACTCCAACCATTGGACTAAGAGATATTTGCATGTGTTGGCATACAGGAATTTTTGTTGATCCATTGGGGCCGAAAGGATTTCCTTTATCTCTACTGCCCGGGCCTGATACTTGACTATTCTGGCACTTAACTATTGCAACACAGTTTGATCCTTGATTGGGTGTTCCATGAACTGCTGCACTTGACCTAGCTTCATGTTCGCCACCTTTTCTATCTCCACAGCCCACAATGAGTCTTGTTCGGCATGTAATTTGACTATGTCATGCAAGTCGACAAAGTCATCGAGTGTGTCGAATTCTAGGAGGCCTATATCTCTCATCGCTCGATTGATCTTGGTCCAGTTCTTTTCTCACTCAGCCCATTTCTCTTGGATTTCCTGATGAGGTTCTTGGGCCATTTGCACCCAGTATTCGGCTGACTTATTTATGCAATCGATGCTGCTATCCCTTAGCACCCGAATGTCGTGATCTTCGGTGTCTCGCCCCTGCTGAAAGGAGTTGATGTAGTCAATCCTCTCCACGGCTTGGTGTGATTTATCATACCAACTTTCCATATATTTTGATGTCACCATTTCCATGAGGGTGTCATCTTGGAAATTAGCTATTATTGCAATGAAAAGGTGCCGCTCATTTGTAAATTTATTGTAGGCATTTTGGAATTCGTTTCTCAAGAACACTGTGGCCTGTGTGGAGTCCTGATAATATTTCTCCAAATGGTGTATATGTTCCAGCT
Organism: Picea glauca; assembly: GCA_000966675.3. NCBI lineage: Eukaryota > Viridiplantae > Streptophyta > Pinopsida > Pinales > Pinaceae > Picea > Picea glauca. Next base: position 889,570 of record JZKD02S1893912.1, on the reverse strand, counting down.
CCTTTAGCACAACAACCAACTCCTCTTCATCCCTTTTTTCTCTATCTAGGGTGGCATCTGTGATTTCCATCCCTGCATCGATAAGCTCGGATGTCTTGGCATGCTCCGTGCTAATCAATTTTTCCTCTATGGTGATGAGGATGGAGTGATCCAGAGTAAGCCTCCTCTTCTTAGTGGTTATTTTCACAATGGCTTTCCTCTTTCGATGATAGGAGATGGCTTTTATATCAGCAACCTCATCCATGGGTTTGGGGATTTGCTGATCTCCCCAAGTAAGCATATTTACCAGGCCCCCGACAGCGTATGTTTGTTCAAGACTGGGTTCTTGAACCTCTTCCATGTGTTTCGAAGGTCCGGCCTCTGGTTGTTTCTCATCGAGAGGTAAGGTATCGGCTGAAATCGAAGCATCAGGGGTAGGCTCGGTACTTACTTGATAATCGGTTATTGAGAGGTCGATTTCTCGCTGTGGAACTTCTTCTTCTTGTTCGCCTAACCCTGTCTCATCCTTCGGACTATCCACTTGGGTCTCCATCACATCAAGTAGCTCAGTGTCTAAGAAACTTTCAACCTCCTGGTCATTCTGTGGAAGGCCTTGAATTTAAGTGTCGGGAGCTGGGGAAGATGCCTTCTCGGGCTCCTTTTCCTCTGTGATCTACATCGGGGTCACCAAGGGCACCTCCAAACTCTCCTCATCATCATAGATTGTTATTAAGTTGTGGAGGGGGTTTTGTGCACTTTATCTCCCTGATGTTCTTGCTAGCTCTGGATGAGCTGAAACATCCCCTAGTGATCTGGCCTGTGGCATTGTAACTTCAGGGTTATCTAACCCAACGATTTCTTCAATTTGTATTAACTTTGGACCACTTGGACCTTCCCATCTTTTAACTTGGTTGTCGGCAGGGACCCTTTCCATTTCTACGATGTCTGGGTCATCCTGCAGCTGATCAATCACTCTCTGTACTTGTTTTATCATGAGCAATCTCCTTACATGTGCCTCTATTGTCATAGAAAATCCCTTGTTCTGTACCAAAGCCACCAGGGAAACCTTTGTTGCCTTTGTCGCTCTGATTTCTTCCCTGGCTCTGAGGGCCTCTTGAGCCAACTATTCTATTTTCTTCGGTTGTTCATCCAGGATCATGGACCTGAACCTAGTCATTTTCGGGTCAGCCATCCTTTGTACCACCTCGTCCTAGTCCTAAGCATTTTCTGTGAAGACTTTGTCTTCAAATTTGTCGTGGGCGTACGGCCAACAAGACGACACTTGTGAAGCATGTTGCAAGACCAGGCCCTTTGGATCATGCTTGCAGAATCATCCCATCAGGAATTTGAACTCGAGTTGGCTAAACCCTTCTTGTTTGGCTTGAGCGGTATCCTTTACCAAGTAGAAACCTACATGGAAACCATAGGGTATGAATGCCTATTTCTTGTCCTTGACCAGTGTGGTGTTGTAGCCTTGCAAGATGGTTTGATAACATATTTCTCCTACTACCAGTCAGTCTAGGAGATGAGCTGGTAGGAGATTTGGTGCTCTGGTGGACTTGAACACCCTAATGTAGGTGGCACGCTCGTGCAAATAACAATGTCCTTCCTTGGATATCATCTTTTTGGCTGTCGCCGATAGCCTTGGGAATTCCTTCTTAAAAAGAATAAAATAAATTCCAGTGATGAATTCATAGCAAATGAGAGAGCAGGACTTCTTATACCTATTTTCCCATAGCATGTTGAAGTAGACGTGGACCAGGAGTTCTGCAACATGCCAGCTCAGATTCATGTTGGCAAAGACATTTCTGGCGCACATGACATCGAGCAAGTAAAACGTTGGTGCTACCCCTTCCTTCAGCGCCTGGGCCTGCTACACATAGATGCTTAGTTTCTTGGAGATTATTTCTCCCCGGTTAAAGATGCACCCAATGATTGCAACTATGTATGCCAAAGGCATCCATGCCTCTGAAAACCTAGACCAATATTTCTCTCTATATAATCGACAGATGAGAGCCATCAAATAAATGTATGGTTCCCTTAAGTTAGTTGTCCCATACCAGCCAGTGCTTCGGTTAGTAAACTTCTTGTCTTCCCTCCACCACGAGGCCATCAGTCGGCTGGTGTCATGGTGTTCATATAACTTCACGACAAAAATTTTATTTAGACACTCCTCGGGGTCTCTGAGTTTGTAGTATTTCTGAACTTCTACCGGAAGGAACACTTCGACACACCCACCATTGTCATCGTTGATTAATAATTTATGTGTGTCTATGTGGTCGATGAGCCACTTCGGGACTTCTATGCAGGGAAAAATGGGGGCTATTCTTGCCACCATATGTAGGTACGACCGTCGGATGTTTGGGAAAACCTGGTCATCGAGCACCCTTACATTTGGATCACTGTCTGGGACATATTCTAGGTATTCCTCCCGGCTGATCTTGTTAAAGAGTTCTCCCCAATGTGGGAGTGCCATATTAGACCCGATGCTTGCCTCTATATCGCCAAAGGCCAGAGGCTGGATGAAAACCTTCTTCGTTGTTGTCTTAATGACAGGTTATGGCCTCTAGGTGTATGTTTTGCGACCCCTGGAGAAGAGCCTTCCCCTACCTATGGTTCTTTCATCTTCGGTTCCCTCGATGATCATATAGTGGTTGGCTTTCTTGGTGGCATTGTTTCTGCAACTTAAAATAAAATTCCAGAGACTGTGTAGAAACAAAAACCAGATAGCAACACATAAATTATATCCATGTAAAATTTACAGACTAAGATACATACCTCTGAAGCTTGTTAAAACCTGGTTATTTTGATAATCACAGAGTTGATACAGCCTTCAATTCACTCGTCTTGCTCCTTCGAATGCTCCGGGATTCTCTTATGCATAGAGTGATTTCGTTTACAATGGCTCAATAGAATTTAAACAGGGAAGATCTTACCGTGTCGCATCATCCATTCAATTTGGGTTATAAGTGAAATTTTAACAAATCTGCCATCGAATCTCTATAACTTAAATTCGTCATGGGTTGACGGTGGAGGCACGGGTGGTGATGTGGTATATCGATGATTTTAAACATCTATTTTGATTGGCGCATGAGGTAGCAACTAATGTGGGATTTGTTATTAATTAGCTCCTTAAATTCTCAAAATTCCATCGTATCTAATGCTAAAACATCCCATCATGTCGCTCTCTCAATGGGTGGATCGAGGATTGGGGGTGTGCTATGAACATTTTTGTTGGTAACCTCCTACAAAAATTTATGACGCCGATTGATTTTACCGTACATTGCTGACGCGGAAATTCTTACTCAAAGGTGTGACTCGGACTTAGGGAACCAAGAATGACTCGGGGTAAAACTAGAACATACGGTTCTCCAATCTGGTAAAGACACATGGTGTTGAAGACCGGTGACTTACATCGCATGTATTAATCGGAGTCGGGAGTTTCCTTAAGTTATTTTTTCTATAACAATCCTCTGCTTGTTGATGCTGAAAATGTATCCAGGGTCGACGATCAATGATAAACCTATCAAAGTGCTTTCGGATCGACTCCCTTGAAAAAGTCTCGATGCCAAAAATGCATTGGGGATCGACGATCGGGGATAAATTTTATCGTGGTCAAAATGTTGGCGATGATCCTTCTAGGTTTTCCTCAGTATCGATGAAGCGTGTCACATCATCGACCATCAGAAATATCATTTCGCTCTTCGTTGATATTTGTCCCCCTCATATTTTACCGATGCTGAAGGGGAATCGGCTATCGAGGATATCCTTATGCAAGACTTGACGCAAACAAAAACTTCCTTTTTCTGATGCCGATGGAGATCAGTGCTCGGTGAATGAGTTTTTTTGAGTGGTTCTTTTCCTTCTTTGAATTCCTTCCGATGCCGACCTTGATCGTGTTCAGTGAAGTGTTTGGCTGTCGATTCTTTATTCAGGTGTTTAAGGTATTTTTAGTCATGAAGTTTCATAAGTTCATTAAAACCTGAATAGGTGATGAGAATCATGGAAATAAGAAAAATCAAAACATTTTTTCAAAAATGAAATCGAATCAGAAAGTGCAGAAGATCAAGTGGTACCTTAGATCAAGTGGTGCAGATTTAGGGTGTGTTGAGTGTTGAACATACTCCTTTCGGAATACGAGGCGGTGGCTCTGGTTTTTCGATTTGTAAAGTCATCTCCAGAGGAGGAGAAGAATATTCTAGACCAGGTATAGCCTGTGAAGAACTATAATCTTGAGATCGAGTGGCTACATGAACTTTCGCATCGACCATATTGATACACAAACGGTCACCATCCTGCAACGGTGGGTTTTGACTCCCACCAGTCACATTTCCAGAATTTGAGGAGATCGAGGCCATGTGTTGGTTATGTGGGAAAGGATTCATCAGCACGACAGGCGGTAGAGATAATAACCTTACATATTCTACAATTTTTGGGCATAAATGAGTAAGGTGATCATCTGTACAAAGTTTGTAGGGAAATTTCACCTTACTCCTTTCTTTCTTTCCCTCTCCAGCATTGTTATTCATCTTCTCATTATTACCATTGTCCTTGGGCTTATTATTATTTTTCCCACCCTTACAATTATTATTACGTCCTTTATTCTTACTCCCGCCTGGTTGATGATTACCATTTTGGTCGGTCGATGATTTCACAGAATGTACATCCGCCGACTTAGTGGGATTGGAAGACACAGACGAATTTGGCCCTCCAACAGACCGGTTTAGAGACAACTCTTTCAAATGCCTTGTCACTGAGTCTACGGATTTTACATTGGTGGAGCCTACAATTCCATCGACATGAGGTCCGAACTTTTGTATAGGTTCATAGGTTGACTGCAGTGCATCTAGAAGAATGTGGTATAACATCCCAGACTAAGCGTATATAAGATCTAACTGTTGGGCTTTAAAGATCTCTTCTTCCTCAGTGGTGACCCCAGATGTAGCAACATCCTTCAATATAAGAGGCTGCAAAGACTTAAGGAACCATTCTAAAAGAAATTATGGGGGTATGGAGGTCTTAATCAACCTCTTCCGTCTATTCCACTCCTGGATATGATCCGAGATATGAGTGGTTGTGTCCTGGCGTAAAGTTGACAAAATTTCTAGGCCATCATCGTAATGAACCGAAAGTTGGAAGTGGTTAAGGAAGACTAGCACCATCCGACTAAAGGTCCTGTATTCCCCCCTAGGTAGCTCGATATACCATTTCACAGTGACCCCAATGAGGGTGCATTGAAATAATCTTAACTGAATGGAATCGTCATTAAGGGAATTCGAAGAGCACCATAGGTGAAAGGTGGTGACGTGATCACCAGGATCCTCACCATTCTTACCTTCAAATTTTAGAATGTTTGAAGGAATATTGGTGGGGACAGGGGGCCATGTATGATCATGAGACACGGGTTGATTCATCAACTTAGACAAGTCTGGCAGATTAAGCGTGGCCAAAAAAGGGAGACGGGGTTGTGGCATCTAGCCCCAAGCTCCCTGGAAAGATTGTGTTTGAGGAACTGCAGTCCATCTAGGGTTCTGGTAAGCACCATGGCCCTGTCCAGGATTATAATACCCTCCTCCAGGCTGACTCATAAAAGATTGGTTGGGCATCATTCCCTTAGGAATGTTCTAACGGGGGTTATAAAAATTTCCCCCAGCCAGAGTGGATCCGCGTTGGGGGTTTCCCAAAGAATGAAAATGACCTCCTCCGAGTGTGAATCCGAAGGATAGAGGTGTATTCATCATGCCAAACATGTTGGTTGAAATCGACACTGAGGAGGTAAGGCTATACGATGGAACTTGAGCAGAATCTTGTCTGCTAGGTTGATTTCTCCACCCAGAAGCAAGAGGATTATACTTGAGGTTAAAAGAAGGAATACCTCCCACATTAGGAGTCATTTGAGGGATATAAGAACCACCAAACGAGAATGGAGTATAAGGAGGTGTAGTGCCCCCAAGTCCAATGCTAGCATTAGGGCCAGCAGCTGGGATGGCATTCGAAAACTGCGAAGTAAAATTCGGCATACCATAGGAAAAAGGACTAGAGGCCATAGGGATGGACTGAACATTATAGCTCGGTGAGTGACCAAGAGACCCAAATGGGTTTGAGGCAATAGGTTGAGCATTAACTATATGACGAGAAGCGGTGATGATAGGTGCCTCCGGCACTACAACCATTATGGTTGCATGAGTCGAAGGGGTGCCATTAACTATAGTAGGTGTGGGATTCGAAGGGATCCCAGTGTTCTGATGACTCAATTCAGTACTCATCCTTGTAGAATCACAAGTCTGAATAGTGGAGGTGTGTGTACCACGTCTAATAACTCTACACCTTTTAGAAGGAAAAGACTCAAAATCCGGTTGTAATTGTAACAAGTGACGGGATCGATGGGGACTCTGGTCCGACTCCACGATGACTTAAGACTCTAAATATAGAAAATAAATCCTAAGGCCAACTAGTGATCAAAGAGAACACCAAAAATCAAATGGCCAATATGCACACAAATGGGGTAAAGTCGTTGAAAGGAGCATCCCTCCCTAAAGAAGGTATGTCTCTCCTAAGAGGGGCCTGAGACTCACTACTAAATATCGGAGGTATCAAAATCAGTTATAAGGGCCCTCGTGGGATTAACAACATATTTGGTCAGATCCCCCTCGGAGAGGTAATCCTCCATAAATGTTGTGTGTTGTATGACCCTTATCTGACCCAGGGTACCTGCAGAACAACCCCTGCAAGTAACCTATGTGACACCTACGTCAAGCAACTAAGAAACCAATATATAACCAATGCATAGGCGAGCAGTCATAAGTTGGGTCCACCATATGGGTAGGGTAGAAAAGCCTAAAACCTTGAAAGCATCGCCTCTCATGGAGGTAAGGGCACTAGAAAGATCCTCAGATACGAATAGATCCCCAGAAATATCTATGATGCTAAGAAGGTATCGGGGGGATATCCCATCAACCAACCTCGTGCGAACTCATGATTAACTCTGGTGTAAGCGAAGCCTCCTAATATTACTGATTATACAATGGGTTTCTCCACTCCCTCTGTCAGACACATATGTTGATTTAATTACCTTGGAGAAGTTTACTCACAAAATCCTATTCCAAGGCACTAAATCTTAAGCTAGTTTGTGCACCCTAGAAAATAAAATTGTGACAAGCCAATTTTAAATTATAGCGTTATTTTTAATGGTCGTGCTTACTCAAAAAGGTATGGTAGTGAAACTCATGATGTTATGACTCATCAAGTAAAGTAAATATGAATATAATGCAAAGTCCTAACTTCAATTTTCAATGAATGATATGCTTCTTAAAACAATGCAATTTTCAATTTTAACTCTGCAATTCTAAAGTAAAAAATGCAATCTTTATTTACATGCACTAAGCTAATGACAGAGACTCAAAAGATAAAAATTCCAAGAAATGCAAAATGCCTAATATTTTTGTATTTTCAATATAATAAAAATGAAAATGCATGCACTGAACAACAACTTGATATATAAAATCTAATGTGTATAGAAAGAGACAACTCAAGTAGGATACCAAGGAGTAGAACACCCATCCTAATTGTAGTGTCCCCAAGGCCGAGCCCCGTTATAGATCATGATATATGCAATGTATTGTAAAAATGTTCCATAGGCTGGTGAGCCAAGTTTTGTATAAGCTGGAAGGCTTATGTGGTTGTTAGGCTAGGAAGCCTAAGTGTTTGAAGGCCAGGAGCCTGTTGATGTACTTGTATGCATGCAGATCAATTAATAAAATATAAACACCTCCAGTGCAGACCGACCACGATGAATGAGTGATGGGGGACTGAGCGTCCACAGAGTGGGCAAGGAATTAGGGGCTGGAAGGTGAGAAAGGGGCGGAGTGTTGAGCCTAGGGGCTAAGCCTAGGGGGCTTAGGCCTGGAATAATATTTTAATATTATTTCCAAAAAGATCCATGTGCATATTATTTTATCCTAAGTCCTTTGGAAGGACACGTGATTTCCCAAGTGGTGGGAGGAAGGCGTACGGATGGAACGCATGCAGTTTCCAGGGTGACAAGTGTCAACCCTGGTGCATGCAAATAAAACCAATGCAGTAAGCCATGAGGGGGTTCTGATCCATTCGATCTGACTGTCCTGGGGAGAGCCGTGGAAGCCATCTGCCAGAATACCCTGGTTTAACTCTGAAAGTCGTAAAGCCTGTGGTTGTACGAAAAAAACCGTGTACACCCTATCCAGAGCTGGGGAGTCTGTGCGTGTCTCCGGGAAAACCCATGTGTGCATTCCCTGAATGAGAAGCATGTGATGAATTGAGTGGAAGTATATTTTTTATTCGGGGAAGATGAGCTAGCTTGTGTGTGAAGTCCCTGTTCCGAAATCATGCCGTGAGATCATCCTGTGACCATTGAACCGTTTTGGGAAGAAATTGTCTGTGTTTCCCGTGGATTGTTGTGACCACGCAGTACTGGACTGCGTGAGGCTTGTTGGCCTGTGAGCGAATCCTCCATGTGAGAGAGTGCGCAAAGGGAGAAGAGAACTCCTGGAAGGAACCCTGTAGCTGCCATAGAGCCCGGAGAATTCCGATCCGTTCTGTTCCTGTAACCCAAGGTAAGGGATACTGGTAGCCAAAGGACTGTCTAGGTGACAGAGAAGGTGCACTCTCCTAGGGTGGAACAGGCATGTGGGGAATGAGGATATGTGGGCAGTGAGCGTGGGTGATTCCTGGGAGATCTTTCTTCCTGGTGATGTGTATGTGTTATCTTCCCTGTAACCTCAGCCTAGCCTAGGATTCCTTGCCTTGGGGTGGAGCTCGGTCCCAGCTCAGGGGTGACCCACTGTTGAGCTGATGAACAGTGTGGTCTAAGGCTGGGAGGTTCGTGGAAGGCCTGCACTTGGTTGGTGAATTCTACAGTTGTTAAAAGATAAGTATCTGAATTATGTTTTATCACACATGGCATGACTGTGTTGTATATATTATCATGCTTTCCGCTGTGTAAATGATTTACTGTTGAATGCTATGGTTTTTTAATGGTAACAGTAACTTATATATTTTACTTTGAGAATTAAGTGTGTTAAATTTTGTTAAATGCATGTGGTTATAATTCCTGTACGAATTATGTAAACATCCATGTATAGAATGGTAACTGAGAGGTTTGGAAACCTCGGTAGTGAAAAAGGGTACACTACAGAGTGGTATCAGAGCTAAGGTTTCGACATTGATCCTAGCTGGACCAGTTGAGTGGTCTTTGGACCAAGGGTGAGAGGAGAAATTGTGTTTGGAGGACCAATTTCGGACCCTGGTTTGCGCCGAAGCGTCAAGGAGATACTTGACGATTTTTTAAGCTCGGGATGTTTAAGCGGTGCTGTGAAACTGCAACTGGTATGGTCTATGACCACAGGGAGACAGGTCTCTACACCAATGGTGTTAGAACCGTCAGATCTGTTTGGAAGGGAAGGCGAACCCTTGTAACCATCAGATCTGGAGAACGTGCACAAGGTTTAAAGACTTTGGATACTGCACAAGAGTTTAAACTCGGGAGGATCGTGAGTCGTAAGATCCCTGTGGGATTACCCATCAACCGTCCGAGTTGATAGAAGTTGCGTAGGACTTAAGTCCTCATGGGTAGAGGAGAAGTCCCGGAGAGGTGTCGGGATTTTAGAAGTCAAGAGAATCGAGACCTTGTGAGTCTCGAAACACCAAAGAAATCATAGCCGTAGGATCTCAAGGAGGACACGTGTCAGAGTCCTGGAGAGAGTCGAAAATTGGAGAATCGGAGTTCTCGAGCACCTAGGAATATCGTCACACGGAATCGTGATCCGCGATTTCGCGACAAGATCTAGACCGTTCATATTAGGGAACACATGGCAGAGATCTGCCATCGGGGAAAGTCCCGACAAGGAGTAATTCCATCGGTGTTTGAAGTTCATCGAGAAATCGGGAACCCCAATGACGAGTGATTCATACACTTTGAAACTCCAAATATTGAAACCGCGATAAGCGGTCGATTACAGTCACGGGGTAGAGGTCACATGGACCTAACTTAACCACGAAGGGTTAAAGCAAAAGGGCGAGTCAGCATATCAGGAATTGGGATATCGGAGATCCCGGAAGCAAAGGTTTCGTGCATTGGAAAATCGCGATACGCAATTTCTCGATAAGGCCTAGGAGCGTGGGGCCACACCGACTGTCAGGAGGATAGGTGGAAGATTTTTTTAGCGATAGGCAAAAGGACTGTTGACAAGTCAACGACTGGGACCCATCGTGGATCCCGTGAGCATATGAGCATGACATTGAAACTGACGAAACCTGACGGGGTAGGGTGGAGGTCATATAGTATGGTCATGTGGACCAGAGGCTGAGCTAGGAGAGCTGGCCAGTGTAAAATCACATCGAGAATTGGAGGATCGGAGGTTGTGAATGCATGTGCATCTCGACATCACAAATTCTGAAACCCCGATAAGAGGATTGATCACGGTCATGGGCAGTGGTCGTATGGTGAGGCTATAGCCCGGAGGGCTAGCACGGACGAAGTCCATCAGAAATCGGGAAATCGGGGATTCTGCTGTCAAGCATTTTGGCACATTCAGATTTGCAAAACCCCAAACCCTGATAAGGAAAAAGGCTGGGGTCACGAGTCAATGGTCACATGATGTAGAGTCCATAGCAGGGGATACCCGTAAAGGTAGCGCATCAGGAAATCGAAAATCGGGGATTCAACCCACCAGAACACTGTCGGTTTCAAAATCTCGATAGAGGTAACCCCGATAGAAGTAAGGGAGACCTCGAAGAGTTCTCTGTGGGAGGAAAATTTTCCGATAAGGAAATAGGAGAATTTCAAGAAAACCGAAAAAACACAGAGACAGACAGAGCTCAAAAAAATTGTGAAGTTGAAATGTCTTTCGTTCTTGTTCATATTAATTATAAACGTTGTGGGTTATTCATGAAGTTTAATGGCCTGACAATTTTTGAATTGGATTGCATAGTGCGTGTTCAAAATACAACAGAGGCCAAACTCCAGTTAATCAACGCCAAGTATGGAGTGGGGAAGAGTGCAAATTACCCCTGAAATGGAAGACGAACGGGAAGGAAAGGATGTTAACCTAGGAGTCGAAGGATCGAACTCTAATGGGCATGGAAAGGAGATGGATAAGGAAGGACATATAATGAAAATCCTTGAAGGATTGCAAAGAGAGGCCAAGGAGCATCGAGCTGATAGCCGGAAGCTCATGAAAGTGAAGGATCGGCAAGGGAAATTAAACTTAAGATTCTTGCAGAGTCTGGAAAGAATAGAGAAGAAAGGAAGAGAAAGGAAGAGACTCAAGTACAACGGAGAGTCGCAGAACCCATGGTAGAAGAAGTAGATCGAGGAGTGGTATCCGACGTCACATTCACTCCCAAAAACATTTGGACAGGGAGACACATAGCAGTTCGAGCCCGTCCCCTACCAGAAAACATCAAAAATCTGGAAGGGGGGAATTGAAAGGAGAGATGAACAAGATTAAGCCTCCAACATTTGATGGAGAACATAAGAAGGAGGAAGATGCCGAGACATGGTTGTTGGGCATGAAGAAATAATTCCAGCTGCAGAATTATTCTGCCCATGCAGAGGGAAGAATTGCAATGTACCAGTTGAAAGGAAAAGCGTACATGTGGTGGGATCAGTTTGTGCAGGTGCAGCACATTCAAGAGAAAGAGGTCACTTGGAAGGAATTCAAGAGGTATTTCGAGAAGAAATACCTAACTAAAAGATACTATAACAGAAATATGAAGGAGTTCTTCGAACTCAAGTTAGGCAGCATGACCATTGATGAGTATGAGAAACGTTTTCTGGAACTGTTGAAGTATGTTCCATTCATCAAAGATGAGGCTGTCAAAATTCAGAGGTATCTGAGTGGACTGCCACCTTCTATTCGTGACAAAATTCAATACGATGATCCTAAGACCATGGAAGAAACCATAAGAAGGGCGAAATGCCTATATGAACAGCAAAGGGAAAAGCCTACCTTTTGGAAGGCTTGGGACGACCAGAAGAGGTTTAAGAAGGAACAAAGGCAGAAGGGAAGTAAGCCTTCCTTTTTCAGAAACAGTCCTTGGGGAAAGTCATCTTTTAAAGAGCCCAGGAAAGATGAAGGGAGTGAGCATAAGCCAAGGCCTCCACCTATGGAGTGTTGGGGCTGTAAAGGGAATCATCGATACAGAGATTGCCCCCATAGGAAAGACAAAGCAAGAATTGTCCATACTGTTCAGCAAGATGAAACAGTGGAGGATATGGGTAGCAGAATGTCGAGGATCTACGCAGCCCTGGACAACAAGCAAGAAGAATTTCAATCACACATGATTGAAGTGGAAGGTATGATCAACAACCGACCACTTGTTATTTTAATTGATTTAGGGGATAGCCATAGTTATGTAGATCCTAGGGTGGTGGAAATTTTTCATCTAACGAAGAGAAAACATGAGAAGTCTTGGTTAGTGCAGTTAGCCACAGGGACCAAGAGGAAGGTCACTGAATTGGTTAAGTCCTATTCAGTGGACATGAAAGGAATGACCACTAAGGCTGAATTGAACATTCTGCCTTTAGGCTCATATGATTGCTTAATTGGGATGGACTGGCTGGACCAGCACCATGCCCTTATGGATTGTCAAAACAAGAGGTTCACATGTCTGAATGAAGAGGAAAATCAGGTAACAGCCCAAGGAATTCCCAGAGCCGTGGCTATGAGGGAAATCTCAGCTATGCAGCTGAAGAAATGTTACTGGAAAGACTGTCAATTATTTGCAGCTCAGGTGGAAGAAGTTTTCCAAGATGTGGTCTCGAATATGGAAGACCATAGGGTGCTCAAAGAGTTTGAGGACGTGTTTCAGGAGGTGCCTGGACTACCTCCGAAGAGGGACATCGATTTCTCTATAAATCTGATGCCTGGAGCAACTCCAATTTCAAAGGCTCCTTATAGAATGAGCACACCAGAGATGAAAGAGTTGCAACTGTAGCTCAAAGAGCTATTAAAGAAAGGCTACATTCATCCCAGTGTGTCACCATGGGGAGCCCTAGTCCTATTTGTGAAGAAGAAAGCTGGGACGATGAGGCTGTGCATTGACTTTAGACAGTTGAATAAAGTCACTGTCAAGAATAAATATCCTCTGCCAAGGATTGATGATCTTTTTTATCAGTTAAAGGATGCGAAAGTATTTTCGAAAATAGATCTTCGATATGGGTATCATCAATTGAGGATAAAAGAAGAAGACATCAGCAAGACTGCCTTCAGAACAAGGTACGGTCATTATGAGTTCACTGTGGTGTCGTTTGGACTGTCCAACGCGCCTGTTGTTTTCATGTGCTTAATGAATAGAGTGTTCAAAAATTATTTGGACAAGTTTGTCATAGTCTTCTTGGACGATATCTTGGTGTATTCCAAAACAGAGGAAGAACACGAGCAACATCTTAGAATGGTGTTCCAGGTGTTGAGAGAACACCAGCTGTACGCAAAACTGAGCAAGTGCTCATTTTACCAAAAGAAGATCCATTATCTGGGACACATTATTTCTAAAAAAGGGATCGTTGTGGATCCTGAGAAGGTACAGGCCATTCAAGAGTGGCCAGCGCTAAGAAATGTGACAGAAGTTAGATCCTTTATGGCTCTGGCAGGTTATTATAGGAGGTTCATAGACGGATTTTCAAGGATAGCTCATGCTATCACTTCTTTGCAAAGGAAGGAGAAGAAGTTTCAGTGGACTGATGTATGTGAGAGAAGCTTCCAGAAATTGAAGTAGCTTCTCACTAGTGATCCAATCCTAAAGATTGTTGATCCAAGTAAGGATTACATAGTGTGCACAGATGCATGTAAGGAAGGGCTGAGAAAAGTTCTCATCCAAGAGGGATCTGTAATTTGTTATGAATCCCGAAAGCTAAAAGAGCATGAAAAGAATTATGCCACTCATGATTTAGAGCTGGCAGCAATTGTCCATGCATTGAAGAAATGGAGACATTACCTCATGGGAAAGAAATTCGAGTTGAGAACAGACCACAATGGTATGAAGTATTTATTTGATCAGCCAGCTTTAAATGCCAGGCAAATTAGATGGCTGGAATTTATGTGCGAATATGACTTTGATATCAGGCATATCAAAGGGAAAGACAATAAAGTGGTTGATGCACTCAGCAGAAAAGTGCATGAATTACATGCTACAACCATTAGCATGTACAGAACTGAGTTGAAAGACAGAATTCTTGAAGCTGCAAATGATGATTTGCAGTACAAAAGACTGGTAGCAATGCTACAGCAGAATGAGAAACCACAAACCAAGGAAAGTTATACCTTGGGAACTGAAAGTCTACTTCTGCATAAAGACAGAGTGTATGTACCTAATGACAGAGAATTGAAGCTGACAATTCTAAAAGAAATGCATAATGTGACTTATGTTGGTCATCTTGCATATCAAAAGACTGTGGCAGCAGTCAAAAGCCATTATTTTTGGCCAGGTATGAAGAAGGAAATTGATGAATACATCGCCAGATGTATGGAATGCCAGAAGGTCAAGGCTGAACACAGACACCCATCAGGGTTGTTGCAGCCTTTACCTATTCTTGAGTGGAAATGGGATGTGGTAACCATGGATTTTATCACAGGATTGCCCAGAACAAGCAAGCAGCATGATTTAATCATGGTGGTGGTCGACAAGCTTACTAAAGCTGCCCATTTTATTCCACTGAAAACCACCCACAGAGTAGCAGATGTTGCTGATATATTTTTAAAAGAAGTTGCACGCTTGCATCGAATTCCTAAGACGATTGTGTCTGATAGGGACCCGAAATTCACTTCGAATTTATGGAGAGGAATGTTCAAGGGATTCGGAACAAATCTGAACTTCAGTATATCATATCATCTCGAGTCTGATGGACAGACAGAGAGAGTAAACAGAGTAATAGAAGACATGTTGATAATGTATGTGATGGATAAACCATCAAGGTGGGAAGACTACCTGCATTTGGTAGAATTCGCTTACAATAATGGGTACCATGCATCTCTGAAGATGAGCCCATTCGAAGCACTGTATGGTAGAAAGTGTAATACACCAGTGAGTTGGGATAATCCAGCTGACAGAGTAGTTGTTGGACCTGAACTACTCAAAGAAATGGAAGATCAGATAATCAAAATCAAACAGAATTTGAAAGTTGCCTAGGACAGGCAGAAAAGTTACGCTGATAGTAACAGAACCCATAGAGAATTCAAAGTGGGTGACCATGTTTTCCTGAAAGTGAAAG
>JZKD02S1893912.1:843336-872930 GCA_000966675.3 Picea glauca | reverse complement strand
TGAAAAGATGATGAGAAAGACTCCACCCAAAAATTCAACCCCAGAAAGGTTTCCTGTCATCCCACAGACACTCAACACTCACTACAGAGACCCAAGAAGACTCAGGAAACATCAAATCCCACCTAGCAACCACCAGACCCAATAAACCAGCACAAGAGGTTAATGTAGACGACTGTTCTAGGAAACAAAGCATATGTACGCAGCCTGTAGAAGGACAACCCGCATATACACGCAGATGTCAAGAAAAAAGTCACGTATATGTTTCAAAAACAAAGCTAGGCAAGGGAGAAGGCTGGAAAACTCATACCTAGAGTGAGTAGAGGTTGTCAAGCAACGATAGGACAAGAAATGCAATAGGAACAAGAGAAATCTAAGGAGAAAAGTACTCCAAACCCTAAGAAAGAAGATCAATCCCCAGTATGGTCACCAATTCTGTTACGAGGAAAAATATCTCTATGGCTAGGGTAAACCACAACAGATGGAAATGACTGCAGAAATCAACTCTATCCTCAAATATGTTATATAAACCAATATGCTAGAGATATAAGATAAAAGGCCTACCTCGTCCAGATGTTCGATGAAGTCCGTTGTTGAGCACCTTGACCCAAAGCAATATACCTGCAACTAGTTCTCAACAACCAAGCAAAGCAAGCATATGGTGATATTATAATATGTTAGCACATTAGATAGCATAATCCATTAATACATAACAAATACGCCCATGGATAATAATTCAAATATTTGTGAGATATCAATTGGACAGGAAAAGAGTATTTCTATTAATATATTATCAGCAGAAGTAAGAGAGTTACAGACTTCTGTGTCAGCACGGTTCAGAGCCGAGAAACTAAATTCCTTCCAGTTGGGCCCCCACCACTTCAATCCTCCACCAAAGGCAATCTCATATAAGAGAGACAATGAGGTTCTCAATCAATAAGGGAATATCTTGGGGACTGGACACTGTGTTCAGACTTAAAGGACAAAGGGATGCAGACTCAATATGAAGTAAATAATTTCTCCAGAGTAACTTTACTCTCAAAGTGGAATTCTTTCTCCTTTATTTCCATAGCTCGGAATTGGCCCATTTATA
The DNA here is from genome assembly GCA_000966675.3 of Picea glauca. Taxonomy (NCBI): domain Eukaryota; kingdom Viridiplantae; phylum Streptophyta; class Pinopsida; order Pinales; family Pinaceae; genus Picea; species Picea glauca. Next base: position 871,840 of record JZKD02S1893912.1, on the reverse strand, counting down.
GCCTTAAAATGGAACTGAAGGGCCGAGTTGAAATGTTTCCAGTATATGGAAAACCAAGGATCATAGATATCCTATTGTGACATGGAAACCCAACACCAATTTTCATTTTTTGGGCACAAATCTCGATGTACACGGGCTGTAGTGGAGCAGCCTGCGTATACGCATGTTGTATAGTAGGAAAGGTGCATACAGGTGGGAAAAAATGTATTTTTAGCTCTGGAAATTGCAAAAAGGGATGACAAGTCTGTATGGGGAAATGGAAAAAGGCCTTCTGTGCAAGATTTCATAGGGTGAGGCAAATCTTGCTATAACATTATTACAAACCAATAAATCCATAATTTACATTCATTAAGCAATTGTGCACTAGGAAAACATAAAACAAAATATTAGACTTAAAGAAAACACATTCATAAGCATATACTCACATTTCAACGATGAAGGAATGCAACAAATGAATTACAAAATTCTTCACCACAAAGTTTCATGATTTTATTATATTTATTCAATGGGAGCTTGAAATTTGGCTTATATTATCCTCTCAAGTTCCTCTTGCCAAAAAAATTCCTTTACAATAAGCTAAATACATACATACATATATAAAAAAAAATCACCACAAATTTTCATGATTGTATTATATTTGTTCAATGGGAACTTGAAATTTGGCTTACATAATACTCCTATGAAGTTCCTCTTGCCAAAAAAAACCATTTACAATTAGTTGAATACACACACACACACACACACACACACACACACATGAGTTACAAAATGTGTCCCTTCATATTCCTTCTTGACTCTTCACATACTCCCTTATCCTTTCATATGTTGATTGTTATTCAAAAGAGTTATTGAAAATTACATTTTCATTGATTGAATTTACTAAGTCAAATTTGTCTCTTAACCAATCATATATTGGGCTTTCTTTATGGGCATAATTTACTAAGAAGACTTTGATGATGATAGGTCTATGAACTTGACCAACTCAAATTGTGTGATGTCTTGCATTTGTTTTTCTTTCTTCTTCTTCTTTTGTGTATTGATGTAACAACTCCATAAGGTCACCAAGAGGAAGGGGTCCATCCTCATTTTGAAACATTTGGTGCTCTATGCTAATCTACCATCTCCAGGGCTTCATCTAAGTAACCATCATTATATTGCCTCAGGGCATCAAGATCTTCCTAGAAGAGATCAAACCTATCAATGGATGTATGTTGGTTGTGATATTTGTGTGGTTACTACCAAGGAATGATTTCATCCAAGTTCTTCTTCTCCCTCTCAAGGTTAGTGATTTGACACTCCCATTGTTGCTTTATTATGGTAGTGATGATGACAAACTCTTTGCAAGAAAGAATGAGCTCATAAAAAATATTTGATGAGGGGAACAATTAGTTCTTACCAATGAGAAAACATGTAACATACCTAATCTAGGAAGATCTAGAGAACATCTCAGAAGTTTCAGAAGTGTCCCAAGAGGCTCAGAATGGCCTCGAAAAATGAGAAAGGGAAAAACTTCAAATTCCTCAAAGCTCAGAAAAATTGGCATCATCGCGAAGAGAGCGTCGCAATCTTTCCAACAGCGTAAACGATTTTTCAAATAGAGTTACAGATCGAAAGATATTCGTGGTCAAAGTTTTGGTAAACCTAGCCCAGTGAGAAGGGATGAGTCAGCATCCGTACTTCTGATGTCAGCATCAGCATGGATGACATCAGCTTTTGTACAGGGTACGTGGAACTATCATAGATCGACATGTGTCATGATGATGTCAGCATGATGACATGGCAGCACCAGACGCTACCACGTATCACTCAAATTCGGCATTTTCAGGTCTACATGTGGACCAATGAGAAAGTGCAACATGGAAATCTCTACAACCACTTGGCAATCCATACAACCACATGGAATTTGTACAACCACATGGCAGGTGATGTGGCATATGTACTGGACGTGGAATCTGTACAGGATGTGGCAGGTGATGTGGCAGGCACAGTGGTAGTGACGTCAGTATGATGACATGGCCCAATGACAACGTGTCATGTGGCATGTTGATTTGGCACTTTTGGCCACCAAATGGGCCAATAGAAATGTGACATGTGGCACCCCCAAGTGACGCCATGTGGCACCCCCAAGTGACGCCATGTGGCACCCCCAAGTGATGCCATGTGGCACCACCCAGTATCAACTACCTGGTCCTCTTGCATATTGACACATGGCACCATTCACCAGACGACACATGGCAGGGACACATAGGAAGATGATTGTATCGGTTTTAGACAATGGATGGCCACCATGTGGCCCAATCATGGGCTACCACATGGCAGCAGGAAAATGCCCAATGAGGGCCAATAACCAAAAAATCAAATTAAAATAGGGGTTGGCCAATGGCCAACCCTAATCCTCCAAACTTACCAGCGATCCACCAAGTATGGTGGAAAACCCCACACTTAGCGGTAGAATCCAAATATAGTAACCCGGTGTATCTCCTCCAGATCCGACAAAATATTGACCAAGTATTAAATGTGGGTCTTATCCCAAATTTTCGTGTTGGTGTCATATCAAGGGGACGTCAAAGTCATCTGGATGGCTAATATTGGTGGTTGGTTAGTTAATATATGGGTAGGCCAATTATTTTTTAAGAGGTGCCAAAATGGGGGGAGGCCCGCGGGTTTGACCCTGGGACCTCCACAACAAACAAACTTTAATTAGTACCCAATTTGCCAATGAACCATTGGGGTCGGACTTGGTATGTCCACCCCAAATTTACAATTTAAACCAAGCGCCTATTCCAGAGTGAAGGAGGAGTGCACGCCATTCTGCCCAGGCTGTACTGAGCATGGATTTCAATGCATATTCCAGTGCATTAATTGCAGAGACTTGCACACGGATTGAGACAGAGGTCTAGTGGAGGCTTGAAGTTGACAGTGTTCGATGGAGATTATTTGACAGTCAAATTTATGCTATTCGACGACATGAATCCAATGGCGATGTTTATTTCGGTAGTAGAGACTCCGATCAATAGGCTAACTTTTGAAGAATCCAATGTAAACATTCTTTTTACTATGTTGTTTTCTCATTGAATGTTGCAGCATAGTATGATTGATACAGATCTGAAGGAGCATGGAGAGGCTGAAGCAAGGCAACAAGACTAGCTTATTCCTTCATTTTATTCATTTCTTCTCTTCTTACACATAAACAAATCAGCTACATGTCAAAGAGAATTTGTGGCACTTGGATGATAAGTGGCCAACGAAGTAGTCAAGAATCTCGTAATTTTGCGATCTGTGTATGGGCTGCATATATGCTTGGATCTGAGCAGCAGATCTAAGACACTCTATGGCTCCATGATGATGGGGGTCATTTCTTATTCTTCCTCTTTTTATATATTAAGTATGTGGGAATGATGTCCATGTTAGCATCATGGATGCCTCATGAGCATGAGAACTTTTGAAGCTTGTAAACATTCCTGATCACATTATGATCTCTTGTTGCCATCGCTGAAAAGGGACTTTGGCCCTACAACTTGTAAAGGAGAGACATCGTTACAGTGAGGAGAATAAAGTGGTCAAGCGTTGGAGCAAGACCCAGAGACGTAGCTCACATTGGGTGAACTCCGTTATGAAGGGAAGTGTCATATGTCTTATGTGTATTATGTTCTTATGTTTCTTTTCATGAATTTCTGCACGTAGAATATTAAATGCAAGCATGACATATAACACATAAGGAAGCTAAAAGAGGATTTAATTCAATTTGGATTCAAGTCTATAAAGACTTCAACTATACGTTTAATTGCAATCCGCTCAAGTAAAATTATCTATAACTGACCCTTTGGAGGAGTGACAGGATCAAACAATTATTGGAAACTAATCACCCCCAGGTTTATATCAAGTGGTATTAGAGCAGGCTTGATATTGATTACAGGTGTTGAAGCTGAGAATGGAAATATCGCCAAAATAGTTGTGGTTCGATGAGCTTCAAGAGCTCAACCAAATCCTTCAAGCAGAGAATTCTAGATTGAAGACATTGTTGCATGTTGCAGAGGAGGAGAACCAAAGGTTGCAAGAGAAGTTGCAAGCCATGAAGGTGCAGGCAGGGGAAGGCTCTATGAATGAGACAGTGATAAGACCATTTTGTGACCATGACAACTTCACCAATTATGGGTTCGAGCATGACAGTGCAAATGCATGCTCACTTTGTCAAGCAAGTGAAGATGACATCCATGCATCCAAAAACCAAGGAGAGTTCCTAGAAGCATCATCCATTGATCCTTCTCACCAAGAACAACTGGACACATATCCATAAGTAGACCAAGAGTCCCAGCTTCGGATGAAGGTAAATAAACCATGTTTAGTTCCTTTCTTGATTAATGTTGATGACTCTTTTAAATTTATTGAACAACATACTTCATGCAACGACTTAAAGTTGATGGGAAAAATTGGATACGAAGGAGGAGGCCTTGGAGCCCAAGGTATTTTGGATCCCATCGAGGCAATGGTTTGGCCTCGATATGTCATGATAGGTTATGTCTCAAACGATGTTGGAGAAATCTCCAAAACTATTCAGGAAGAAGACCCCAGAAAATTCATTGAGACTCCAGAAGTCTGTTACACATTATTTTTGTCATCCCTATGACCATTAATGATGTAAACCTATATGTTTCCTTCATAGGGGTCAGTGGCCTGAATTCCTAAAGAAAGAAGGGAGAAGAAATTTTTCGGAGAGAAGACATTGTGTTTTCCTTTGTAAAAACCCTATTTTGGGGGATTTCAGTAGGCTGCTCTATAGCCAGGGTGAGGAAATTCCTGGTTTCTGCAGGCTGAACTATAGCTAGGGTGAGGAAATTCCTGGTTTCTGCAGGCTGCACTATAGCCAGGGTGAGGAAATTCCTGGTTTCCACAAGTTTCACTATAGCTAGGTTGTGGAGTTTCTGCAGGCTGCACTATAGCTAGGGTGCGGAAATTCCTCTACATGGGAAAAACGAGCATCTTCTCGATGCTTATAGAAGGAGAAGCTTCTGTGGTGAGGTGGCCTCCTAACGGTTTGGATCTTACTTGCTTTCATAATTTACTAGGATCATCCTAACCTCCTCACCTTATCCTCTTCAACTTATAAAACGAAAGGAGCTCTCATGGAGAAAGTTAGCTTGATTGAGTTGGAAAGTTCTTGAGCTTGTTAGCTTGGTTAGATTGGCTATGATCTTTTCTTTGTCAATATAGATCGTGAGTAGTTATCAGATCCATGGTCTCAGAATCCTTGGAACAAGAAGTGTGTGGGAGTCAAGGAATTGTTCGAAGGAACCTGACGACATTAAGGCATCTGGTTGTATCTTTCTTCCACATTCTTTAATACATATATACTTTTCTTTCCTATATGAATGTTATTTATCCATATTGTATGATTCCTTGATCATGTACATAGTTTCATATCAAATAAACTTTGTTATTCTTGTCTTCGTTGGCTTGTTCTTATTTGCAGATATTTCTCATAAACCTTGTGACGAAGCTTGGATTGCATTGGCGAAGTCGGATATTCAATATTTAAAAGGTATGTTCTAGATCCATTTCTCATTTGATAATCGAATCTAAGGAAAGAGTAGTGTACTATCTTGTTTTGTTCTAGTTTCGTAGTGAATCTAGGGGGATTGATTTGTGTTCACACTTATCAATTAGCCTGTTAACAAAATTTGCGACCATACTGGGGAACGAATTGGTTTCCTAGTTTTCCTTGCTTTCTTTCTTTGATTCTTGGGTTCTATTTTCTAAGTCACTGGGAGATTCAGCTTGACTCTCTAACTGTTAAACTTCACTGGAAAACCTTCGTAAGTTTTAATTTTTTCCATTTTTGTTTGATTTTCGCACCCTTCTTTGAGGGACAGTGCAGTGACTTTGGATTTATGCACCCTACCTATTTAGACCAGCATGGAAACTCCACACCCTACTCATATCTGGCCTGTAGAGATCAAGGATTTCCGCACTGTGTTAGTCTACAGCCTGTGGAAATTGTGAAATTTTTTACTTTTGATGATTTTTCCTTACCCAGATCTTGGATTTGGTTTTGGGGTGAATTTTTGGGTTTGATTATGATCTGTTTACAGCTTACTTGATATATTTGAAACTACTTTTAGCCATCTTTGCCTTTTTTTTATTTTGAAAGATTTGATCTCTTGCTTTGAGTGTCTTTTAGTTACAAAGCATTGTTTTTTCTTTAGAATTGTTTGGTGAAAGAATTTATTTTTCTTTTAATGAATAGTTCGTGTTAAAAGAGAAAATTGTTTGGGTTTCTTTGTTTCATATCTATTTGCTATTTCTTTTATCTATCTTTGAAACAAAAAGATTTAATTTCTTTCTTTACATTAGATTGAGGGCATATTTGCATTTAAAGTAGTGAAATTGCATGATTCTTGGCATTTTTTGGTCTTAAATTATGAATCGTGTATTGGTGTACAATCCATTTTGATCATTTCTTGAGAATCTTGATATTGATGGATTTAGTATTTTTTGGGAAATTGTGCATCTGGAAATGATAAATGTTTTCTCCTTCTCGTAGCATAGCTTTCATCGAAATGAAAAGATTGCATCTTCATCTCTTTGCATAAATTTTGAGTCGGTCAAAACACCATATTGTCCACGCCATTTTCCTTTTGAGTAACAACAGCCTTAAAAATAAAGCGCTTATAAAAGTTGATTAGAAATTTTTATATTTTCTGGTAGCAAACCTACATTAGATTATTTGTAGGGCTTTGGAATAGGTGTGAAAGATAACTTTCCAAATCTAAAAACAAACGTAGAATCTTGAGTTAGGGAGTGGTGAAATCCACTTGCTACATTTTGTCCTGGGAAGCACTTCTCACACAAGGGTCAATCATGAGGTCGCATTAAGATTGGGGTCAATCACGAGGTTGCATTAAGACTAGCAGAGTTACTGACCCTGCTTTGTTGGTCTTTGTGTAGATATTGCGCATATTATGGGGGTCACTTGAAGGTATACCCACAATGATGAGTGGAATCCTTTCAATTTGATTTTGGGCTAGATACCTTGCCCTTGCACGTGGATTGGACTGTCGACCGTTTCCCCAGGCATCATTGTAGTAGCTGGTAACCTTAGTGGCTTATCTCTTTATAGCCTTTACACAAGGTGACTGTGGAGGGGAAAGTCTTCACGGTACCTGGAATCGACATTGGCCAAACTCACTCGAGATTCTTGGAGGGTATACCCACGATTATGTGTGGGAGCTTGCACCAGGGTGCAAGTCCATTAAGCAGGTCATCAACATAACTTTTCCACCTGCTCTATCTCATCCCATTCGTACATTGTTCCAGCGACGTTGGATTTCATCACCAACTAGTGTGCTCATTGTGAGAAGGTTTTGTTTGCTTGTTTGCTTCCTAGATTTTTAGCGTGTGATGCTTGTTTTCCCTAGTAGACTCTAGGTTGGATATTTATTTAATGGCATCGGTTCTTGGAATGACCATTGAAGGAAACCCTTTTCCAGGGGAACCTTTTGTTTTTCCTTCTTATGGAAACATTGGTCCTCCTCACATCGCTACTTTGAACCTTCCAGGCCTCACGATTGGATTTCCGGTGTGGTTGTTTTCCACTCAGGTAATCCTGAATGCATCTAGTGCTTCGGTTGTAAGCACTTCTCCCCAAGAACATCAACCTCATGTTGATCCTTCACCTTCTTCACCAGTAAGATCTTCTTTGCCTTATTCACTTGCAAGGTCTTCTTCCATTTCATCTTCTTCACCGAGTGAAATCTCTAAAGCTAGTAACCCGGTGGATAAGAAGAAGAAGAAAGGGAAGAACAAGAAGAAGAAAAATAAACAAGGATCTACACCTCCAACCACTGCTAAACATGTTGGAAAGAAACCAGTTACTGTTAATCGTGCTGGGAGTGTTGATGATGCCAAGATCACCCAAACCCGTAAACCCAAGTACCCTTGCAGGCTTTGTAAGGGTAGCCATATTCTTAAGGATTTCCCTGGTCTATCCTAGGTCATAGAAGCATGGTCTACAGCTCCTTTCCAGTCTATGTCGTCAACCTATGAACGAAATACTGATGACCTCTCATCAACTAGTCACAATACAGTTGGGAAGAAGAAAAGTAGAGTCAAGTTCCTGTGCATGTTATGAAAAGGAATTCATCTAACTCACATTTTCCCTCGTATGGACGAAGCCTCAAAATTACTGGAAGACATGACTGTTTCATAGCCTCACCTTCCAGCTATTTATCGCAAGCTTACTCTCAACCCACCTATAGTTGATGGAATGATTAATCTGGTCCCTTTGTCGGTCAATCTAATTGATCATGTCGTCAATCTGGTCATGTCCTTAGTTGAATTAGTTGACAAAGTGGTTGATTTGATCCCATCCTTGATCAATCCCACTCTCCCACGAGAGAGTGAAAACCAAGTGGTCGATCTGATTTCCTCCTCGGTCGATCCCACTCACCCGTTAGAGAGTGAAACCAAAGTGGTCGATCTGTTTCTACCTATCGACCCCATTCTCCCCTTGGAGAATGAAACCCACGTGGTCAATCTGATCTCTTCATCGGTCAATCCTACTCTCCCGATAGAGAGTAAACTTGATATTGCTCAGGTTTTTCTTGTTGATACATAATCTACCATGTCGGGGGGCATTCCTCCCTCTTCCGTGGAACCTCCTCCAAGTAATGAGGCCATCCTTTTTAATTGGGGTGTGTTAACTAGACCTCATCTTCCCTCTCACATTCCTTTCCAGATTACAGTACAAGTTTTTGGTAGGGACGTTCTTCATGCGTTGATAGATGAAGGTGCATTTGTTAGTATTTTGTCCTCTTTTGCTTGGCAAGCTTTGGGTTGTCCTCAGCTTGCCCCAGTTGCGCAGAATCTGTTAGCTTTTAACAGAAGAACCAGTCAACCTTTAGGGACCCTTCCTCAGTTTCCTATAACTTTGGGAGGGAAAACTATCTCTATTGACGTCATGGTAGTCTAAGACCCCTTGGATTTTTCTTTACTCCTTGGGCGGGATTATGTCTATGCCATGAAAGCTATTGTGTACACTCTTTTTTGTGTGATATCTTTCCCTCGCGATGGAAGAATTATGACTATTGATCAACTTTCATTCATCGCTCCTGACTATATTACCTCCCTAAATGGTTCTTATATGCAGACGGTATCACCCCAGCCACAGGTCAATTATGTGGCATTGTCTCCCATGACTTTAGCTTCTGATGATTTGGATCCAATAGTTGACATGGTGATCTCTTCGATAGGGCTATTGGAGCATGACCTCCTTACCCCTATCACAGCCCTTGACATGTGTTCCTTCTAGAGTGTGTTTCTTCCATCAAATGAAGATCTCTTGAAGGCCATGACTGAGTTTTTTCCCTTGACATGGTGTCCTTCTAGATCTTTGTCCTCTTGGAAGCCATGATCAAGAAGAGCCTTGAGCATGGTTTTCTGCTTTCAATCTCGTTAAAAAATGAAACCAGTTATGAGGATAGTTTTTGTGTCTCTGTAGAAACCTCATTAAAAAATGAAACAGAGGTTACGAGAATAGTTCATGTTTATGTGTCGAGCTCATTAAAAAATGAAACAAAGGTCTAGGGATTGATCCTGGATTCTCGAGCATAGTTCTTGTTCTTGTGTCAAGCTCGTTAAAAAATGAAACAGATCGTTCCCCCTCTTTGTTTGAGTCAAGTCCTTTATCTAGTATTTGAATCTTCCTTTCATTCTCCTTTACAGTTGGATGAAACGAAGATTGGGGGGCCATGCTTCCAGCCTCTGGACTTCATGTTGAAGTTGAGCCACTAGCTTCTTAAGATGGGGGCTAAGTACCAACTATGTGTTGGCATGTCACAAACATAGTTTTCTATGGTTCAAGCTTGTGCAAAAATGAAACCAGACCCAAGCATAGTTTTGTTTTGTTTTAAAGCTTGTGTAAAAATGAAAACAATCCCGAGCTTAGTCTTTGTTCTTTCTCATGCTTGTAAATACATGAGAATAAGTTACCGAACTTAGTCTTTGTTCTTTCTTGTGCTCGTAAATCGATGAGAATGTAACCGAGTATACTTTTATCACTTTTTCAGACTCGTAAAGGTTACACGAAAAAGGAACCACCTCGAGTCACCTTTAAGCTCTTTTCATACTCTCTAAATATGAAAAGATTGCCGAGAGACCTTGTTCTTTTCATGCTCGTTAAAGTACTTGAAGAAAACATCTGTTGAGCGATAATTTATCTCTTTTTCAGTCTCATCAAACTACTTTATGAAAAAGGAACTGAGAGAGTTCTCTTTAAGTGTTTTTCAGACTCTCTAAACATGAAAAACCCCTGAGTTTTCTTTCTTTGGACTCATAAAACAAACATCGAAATACCCATATGGGACCAAACCACTCCTTCTTAGGGTTCGGTAAACATGCTCTGAGGGACTCATCTGAAGGATGAGCTTACATTTCAAGCATATGTTATCCTCCTCAAGATTGTGTAAAAATAAAGAGGTACTCACCATAAATGTTGGGGAAAAATTTGGGAAAGAAATGTATCTAAACATGTATTCCATGGAAGCGTTGCTTTTGAACATGACACCCTTTCACTCGCTTTGTGTCTAGGTTGGAAAATCCAATTGTCTCTTGATCATACTCCTTTATAAGATTACAAATTGGTCTATGATCCCTGTTGTTGAGTCAATTTTTCCAAGACAGTTGTCGTGTCATCAATATGTTCAAAGAGAATTTCAACCCAGAAAGCCTTCTATTGTGTCGACCATCTCTACAGTCCTTAAGACTTCTATTGTGTCGGCCATACCTGAGTCAATCCTAAATCATTTGTTACTCTGATCTACTTCAAATCTTGTTACCTGTTTCATGTCATTGATGGGGGATACATTAAGGCCCTCCTGTGACGAGTCTTTTCCTGTTGAATTCAACTCATTATCCATGAATTAGACTTAGAAACTAATTGGTACCTTGGAACTTGCATGCCTCAATGGTAGTTTTCCTCGCTTTTGACAGTGGGTTTTCATTATTGACCCCTGATCGAGAGATTCTGCCAAGTGTTCGACCTCAACTCATTAATTCACATTCGTTGGATTGTACCAGAGTACCTTGGAAGTCATTGACATTAATGGTGATTTCCCTCGCACTTTTTAATGGTTCTCATCATTGACCAGTAATCAAGTGGTTTCTACCATATTCGACTTCAGCACATGTATTTGCATGGTTAGATTTGTACTATAGAGTGGTGGAGATGAAGACCCTGAATCTTTTCTCACAGATTCAGGTTGCATTGGAGTATATTTAGTTTGTATTGTTACATAGATCCACATTGTATGTCTCATGGATATGTTCAAATTTGAGTCTTTAACACATAGATCCACAGTGTATTTTTGGTGGCTATGTTCAGATTTGAGTCATATTGGCATGGATCTATAGTGTATGTTTGGTGGCCATGACCTGTCTTACTTGACATGGATCTTTGCATGTCGACATATGTGCTTTGAGTCATTTGTATTCGGAGTATGGGAATGCCTACCTCAGTGATGATATATTATTGTATTGTATTTCCTTGTTTGTTGGTAGGTTTCCGACCGACATGTTCCTCGTTCCCTACACACACTCGACAAAGTATTTCAGCTATCACTCTGTTATAGCTTCATACTTTGGTGGGCTCTCTGTTACACATTATTTTCGTCATCCCTATGACCGTTAATGATGTAAACCTATATGTTGCCTTTAGAGGGGTTACTGGCCTGAATTCCTAAACAAAGAAGGGAGAAGAACTTTTCCTGAGAGAAGAAGTTGTATTTTCCTCTGTAAAAACCCTATTTTGGGGGATTTTCGCAAGCTGCTCTATAGCCAGGGTGAGGAAATTCCTGGTTTCTGCAGGCTACAATATAGCCAAGGTGAGGAAATTCCTGGTTTCCATAGGCTGCACTATAGCCAGGGTGAGGAAATTCCTGGTTTTTTTAGGTTGCACTATAGCTAGGATGCGGAGTTTCCGCAAGCCGCACTATAGCTAGGCTTCGGAGTTTCCACAGGCCGCACTATAGCTAGGGTGCGGAAATTACTGTACATGGGAAAAACAAGTGTCTTCTTGATTATTATAGAATGGGAAGCTTCTATGGTGAGGTGGCCTCTGAACGGTTTGGATCTTACTCACTTTCATGATTTAATGGGATCATCCTAACCTCCTCACCTTATCCTCTTCAGCTTATAAAAGGAGAGGAGCTCTCATGGAGAAAGTTAGCTTGATTGAGTTGGAAAGTTCTTGAGCTTGTTAGCTTGGTTAGATTGGCTATGATATTTTCTTTGTCAAGATAGATCGTGAGTAGTTATCAGATCCATGGTCTCGGAATCCCTTGAGCAAGAAGTGTGTGGAAAGCAAGGAACTGTTGGAAGGAACCTAACGACATCAAGGCATCTGGTTGTATCTTTCTTCCACATTCTTTAATAAAAATATACTTTTCTTTCCTATATGAATGTTATTTGTCCATATTGTATGATTCTTTGATCACATACATAGTTTCATATCAAATAGACTATGTTATTCTTGTCTTCGTTGGCTTGTTCTTATATGCAGATATTTCTCATAAACCTCATGACGAAGCTTGGATTGCATTGGTGAAGTTGGATCTTCAATATTTAGAAGGTATGTTCTAGATCCATTTCTCATTTGATAATTGAATCTAAGGAAAGAGTAGTGTATTGTCTTGTTTTGTTCTAGTTTCGTAGTGAAGCTAGGGGGATTGATTTGTGTCCGCACTTAACAATTAGCTCGATAACAAAGTCAACAGTGCATCAGGAGATGAAATTGATTCAGTACAGGCTAAGAGCACAACTTCTCATGATCGAGGATTCGAGATGTATCCAGGGAGAGATGAGCATCAAAATGAAGGAGCTAAGGCAATCTCTTCTTTCCAGTCTGACTCCAGAGACAACTCACCTAGGTATAGGAAATCTCGAAAATCTAAAATTCCATTTGATTATAATCATGTTAATAATATACAATAGACCTTGAGGCATCAAAGACCATGAACTTTTGTGGATTGAATAAACACGCAGTGTTCGAGTGTTGGAAGAGAAATTCATTGCGCAGGAAGGTTATGGAAACCAGGAAAAAGACAAGGATAGAAGATCGCTCTCCACAAACAAAAAGGAGCAGGGGAAATACACCTCTGAAGGAGAAAAGCTACTGCATCCATTGTAGTAGAGATGGACATAATGAGGCCACCTTTTGGCCCTTGCATGCAGATCTACGTCCAAAGAGGAACAAGAAGACCAGGCAGACACCTCCGAGGGAGACAACCAATTAGGCAGTGTTGCAGTGGAATCCGCCACCAGGAGGAAACCAACTACCAGAGAAAGGACAACTCGGTAAAGAGGACATGTTCGGTGTAATGACTGAATGAATGGGGAAAATCCTTGATTTATTCGAGAGTGGCCATATTTTTAAATCACATGTTGTGATTCATACCCCATAGAAGGGCATTGTGTAAAGGTGATAATTGTTTGATATCACTTCTTTTCTTGGAAAAGTTGATGTTTTTAGGCCTTGTGAGGTAGTTTGGGTGTGGGTTTTCTTTTGTATGTCCAGTGGACATAAAAATTATAATATAAAGACTTTTTGGGACCAAAATTCCTTTCAATTGGGAGGTGTGATCCGGGAGGATCTAGAGAACATCTTAGAAGTTTCAGAAGTGTCCTAGGATGCTCAGAATGGCCTCGACAAATGAGAAAGGGAAAAAATTCAAAGTCCTCAAAGCTTAGAAAAAATGACATTATTGTGAAGAGCACGTCACAATATTTCCAACGGCGTAAACGGTTCGTCAAACGGAGTTACGGATCGAAATATATTCACAGTCAATGTTTTGGTCAACCTAGCCCAGTCAACAAGGATGAGTTAGCATCCATATTTTTTATGTTAGCATCATCACAGATGATGTCAGCATCCATACAGGGTACATGGAACTATCAGAGATCGACACGTGTCATGATGATGTTAGCATGATGACATCGCAGCACCAAAGGCTGCCACGTGTCACTCAAATTAGACATTTTCAGGTCAACATGTGGACCAATGAGAAAGTGCCACATGGAAATCCATACAACCATGTGGCATCTGTACAACCACATGGCAGGTGACATGGAATCCATACTATACTGGAAGGTGATGTGGCATCCGTATTTGACGTGGTAGACTCAGTGGAAGTGGCGTCATCATGTTGGCGTGGCCCAATGACAGCGTTCCACATGGCATGCTGATTTGGCATTTCTGGCCACCAAATGGGTGAGTGAAAATGTGACACGTGGCACCGCCAGGTGACGCCACATTACACCACCCAGGAGAAACCACGTGGCACCACCCAGGAGCAACCACATGGTACCACCCAAGAGTAGCCACATGGTCCTCTCGCAGATTGACACATGGTGCCACTCACCGGATGACACGTGGAAGGGACATGTAGGCAGATGACTATATCGGTTTTATCCAATGGATGGTCGCCACGTGACCCAGTCATGGGCTGCCACATGGCAGTGGGAAAATGCCCAATGAGGGCCAATAACCAAAAAATAAAATTAAAATAGGGGTTGGCCAACGGCCAACCCCAATCTTCCAAACTTAGCAGCGATCCACCAAATATGGTGGAAAACCCCACACTTGGCGGTAGACTCCAAATAAAGCAACCCAGTGTATCTCCTCGAGATCATGTGAAATATCGTCCAAGTATTAAATGTGGCTCATATCCAAACTTTCTATGATGATGTCATATCAAGTGGACGCCAAAGTTATCTAGATGGCTAATCTTAGTAGTTGGTTAGTTAATATATGGGTAGGACATATCTTTTGTAACGGGTGCCAAAATGGGGGGAGGTCCATGGGTTTGACCCCGTGACCTCCCCAACAAAAAAATTTTAATTAGTACCCAATTTTCCAACGAACCATTGGGGTCAGACTTGGTAAGTCTGCCCCAAATTTACAATTCAAACCAAGTTATTCCAGAGTGAAGGAGGAGTGTGCGCCAGTCCACCCAGGTCGTACCGGGAATGGATTTCAATGCAAATTCTAGTGCATTAATTGCAGAGTCTTGCATGTGGATCGAGGCAGAGGTCCAGAGGAGGCCTAAAGTTGACAATGTACAATGGAGATGATTTGACAGTCAAATGTATGTTATTTGATGACATGAACCAATGGCAACGTTTGTTTCGGCAGCAGATACTCCGATCAGCAGGCTAAATTATGAAGAAGGAAATGTAAGCATGCTTTTTATTATGTTGTTTTCTCATTGAACGTTTTAGCATAGTATTCTTGATACAGATCTTAAGGAGCATGGAGAGGCAGCAGCAAGGTAGCAAGACCCGATTATTCCTTCATTTTATTCCTTTCTTCTCTTCTTACACATAAGAAAATCAGCTACATGTGAAAGAGAATTTGTGGCACTTGGATGATAAGTGTCCAATGAAGCAGACAGGAATCTCGTAATTTCGGGATCTGTGTATGGGATGCGTATATGCTTGGATTTGAGCAATAGATCTAAGGCATTATATGGCTCCATGATGATGGGGGTCATTTCTTATTCTTCCTTTTTTTCTATATTGAGTATGTGGGAATGATGGCCATGTCAGCATCATGGATGCCTCATGAGCATGAGAACTTGTGAAGCTTGTAAACATTCTTGATCACATTACAATCGCTTGTTGTCGTTGCCGAAAAGGGACTTTGGCCTTACAAATTGTAAAGGAGAGACATCATTACAAAGAGGAGAATAAAGCAGTCACGATTTGGAGCAAGACCCGGAGACGTAGCCCACATTGGGTGAAATTCGTTATCAAGGGAAGTGTCATATCTCTTATATGTATTATGTTCTTATGTTTCTTTTCATGAATTTTCGTACATAGAATATTAAATGAAAGCATGCCATATAACACATAAGGAACCTAAAAGAGGCTTTAATTCAATTTGGATTTAAGTCTATAAAGACTTCAATTATACCTTTAATAGCAATCCGCTCAAGTAAAATGATCTATAATTGACCCTTTGGAGGAGTGACAGGATCAAAACATTATTGCAAACTAATCACCCTTGGGTTCAGATCAACACCCAAACCATTAAGTACCTTTTTAAGGGATGGGGCATCAAAATTTCACTTTCCTTCATTATCTCGAATCCTCTTCCCAATATCTCCTTCACCTTCTGCACGTTAAGAGATTTCCAATGACTGTTATCATACTCAAATCTGAGCTCTGGATTGGAAGTTATGACCTTCCAAATCTCTTTAGACATCATTGGTCAAAGGCCACGTGGGTTCACCCCATTTGTACCATTCCACCTAGCACAGACTTGACCATGGTTGTCATCCCTTAGCGATGACATGGCCATTGGAGAGGTTGTTATAGAGGATGTTCCCTGCACCTTCATGATCACTAAGACTTCATCCCTTCGTCCGTCCTATCCATGTCTGAAACATTCTTGGAGTCCTGAAGTATTGGAGTCATGCCATGTTGCTTTGACCTTCAACCCTTTCGATTCATGCATTACACCACACCCAAACCATCCGGAGCTTTGAAACTTGGACTCTCGAAGGGTCCACACTTACATGTGGTGGTGCGTTAAACGTAGAGGTAGGTACAGGTAGGTCTAGGCCTTCAACCAGCTAACCCCAACGTCCTAGCTTCCTAAGTTTCCCAAAGTCCTGAACTCCTAGTGCCCTGGGGTATTCCACCAGCTATTAGGCCAAGCGAGCATGTACTAGGGTGTTACCACATGGCATTGGGTAGAGATGACACATGGCCCCATCAATGGGTGACATGTTTCACGTTCCAATTGGCATATAAGGTCTATAAAGGCAAGAATCAAGGTGACACATGGCATGCTAAACATGGGTCCACATCACCCTCGGTGACGTCAATGTTCCACATCATTCCAGACTGAAATCATTTGGGATCCTCCATCCTCTCCTACCTTTGAAATCTCCTAAAGCTTTGAAGTCCGAACTCTTGCCACCAACCTCCCAATACATTTTATCCCACGGTCGAGATCGATCCACGTAGATCCCTAGATCTATGGCCTTCATTGCTTCGCGACTTCGGAGTTCAGGGGTTTGGCTATGTCATTTCCTTTTTTCTCCCAGAGTGGTCAGATTCGCGCTAACCACGGTCTAGATTCAATGTTCAGGAGGGATCCCGACGCATCCTCAGATCGATGGTCCTCGTCACTTTGTTACTTCAGTGTTTGGGAGTTTTGCCCATTTAACACTCTTGCTCTCCCAGAGTGGTCAATGTCGGATTGACCATGATGTAGATCCAATGGCCAAGGAAGATCCCGAAAGATCCTTGGATCTATGGTTCTCATCACTTCACGAGTTCAACATTCAGGGGTTCCACTCGTTTAGCACTCCCTTTCTTCCAGAGTAGAACTTCATCAAAGTATTATACACTAATCCTTCCACTATTTGATCGGATGGATGGGAGAGGTTCTCAATGGACTACCCAGATCAACAACTCACTACTCTAGCTCAAAGGTCCCTGGGTCCCAATGTTAGCCCGCTCCTAGAGGCACACCTGTCAACCTGAAACACGTTAGCAAGATGCGTGGCACATGCCTCATTTCATCAACATCTCTTTCCTATGCCACAAGGCTGCCACACATGGCATCATCATTTCTCGACAGGTGGATCCCCATGTTCTCTCGACGTGATACACACGTCCACACGATCAAACAGTGGAGAGGGGTCTCGAAGGATCCTTAGATCGACGACCCACATTACTTCGCCACTCGTACATTCAGGGGTTTTGGTGTTATAACACCTCTGTTCTCTCGAAGTGGTCAACACCAGATTGACCACGGCGTAGATCCAATGGTTAGAGGAGATCCTGAATACCCCCATATCTATGGCTCACATTACTTCGTGTCTGAGAAGTTGATAGGGGTTTAAAAAGGGGAGGGATCCTATGATAATGGGTAAATGACCACCAACTGTCGGTCAACTGTCAAGTTACCGGTCCGATAGGTCACCTTCGGTGCACTTGGAAATTGAAATTTTCATTCACCCCAGAGCTTCGGACCCCCGGAGTCCCGAATAACTTAGCTCCTTTTTGGGTGTAGAGAAGGGTTCCATGGACTGGGTCCTAAGGAACTTTGTCAAGCTCCAAAGGCTACACTCACGACTCTTGACAAAAATTTGGTTAAGGTCGTCGTCATGAGCCTGCGGTCCCTTGGACGACTGGTTTGAAGGAAGCGCCTTCCATTCACAAAACTTAAGTTCTAAAACAGGGAAAGGTATTTTCAAGGGATCAATGGGATTGTAGCAATCCTGTAGAGTCTGCCCCGACTCTAGAACTATGAATTCTATCCCTGGGAAAAATACCTCGAGGATTTTCCAACCAGTCTAGAGGCCAAACTTGTCATCTTACAACCATTCAAATGTAACAGTTTACAAAAGAACAATAAGAACTATTACCATCAATTTCACATGCGGCACAATTTATAATCACAATTACAGACATTCAAATCATGCATTTCAATTCTAATACACAGGGTATATGAAATACTTATCTATTAAAGTCGATCATCGATTAACTGACTATGGGTTTTCGCCTTTCCACCCAACCGTAGGCTTAGAGGAATTCATTCTTAGTGCTCTAGAAACCCCCATGCCAAGCAATGATATCACTAGGGAACTTTTGTAGTTTCTCAGATATTCTTTCTCTATCACAGCTTCTTCAAGTTTCATCAGATGCTCCCTCAGCATCAAGCTTGCGACCTTCTACTCAGGTCAGGTTTTCTGGGTTCTCTCCAGTAACCAGAGAAACTTATTCTTTCCTTTTTTCCTCTTATCATATCTAGGTCTCGTGCCCTCTCCTTTTCCCCCCAGGGAGGTTCTAGACTTTTCTTGTTCCTTCTGTCAGAAGGAACTTGGGCCAGTCTAGGCCTACAGGAAAACTGCACTCTATAGTACTTTGGGATGATAGTTTTCTATCTCCTCAGCCAGACTCTCCATGCTTCCATTCATGGGGGTGGTTGATTGTTCAACCACCAGTCCTTCTTTCATTAACGAATTTTTCCTTGGGATCAGGATGAGGCTTATTATTTTAGCAAGGATAATTTGGGTCATTTTGACATAATGAACCCTCTCTACAGTTTTCTCACGCTTTCCTCTAGTGACATCATGGCCAGTACTTCAAGGCTTTACCCCCACAATCAGTTATTGGTAATCTAAACAATAATACATTTACATTTTTCACATGCCATAGAATGGTAATCATAATTAATGATTAATTACAAGTTGGGGGAAACAAGGGTGTTACAATCCCCTCCCCCTTAAAAGGAACACCGTCCTCGGTGTTCTTTCTCAGTAACACATGTCATGCCTTTTTCATTCAGTTGCTTCTGAAATCTTGATCCTCTTTCTTGGTCAGGTCCTTTCCAGAATCTTGGCCTTCATCACATGCCTTCAATAATCTTGGACAACAAGCATATTAATCACAATTTCATGCAAAAACATTTTATTGTTGTGCAAAATTCACGAGGAAAATTTCATAATCTAGCACAATATTTATATGTGCAGTTCATGGATTTGTATCCATATGGCTATCTTATTATATTAGCTCACTATGTTTCCTTGACATACCCATTATGTGCATGATCCCAATTAATAGTTTATAATAATCATCAGAGTCTCCTCTTCCTTGTGGTCACTCACCCTCCAGGCCCATGCTCAGGCATCCCCTTCTCTGATATACAGTCCCTCGAGAGATCCATCTTGCCTTTCCAAGGTTTTCTCGCACATGAAAAGTTATAAAGACTTCATTAAGCCTTACAGTCGAGGCATCCCTCAGACTTTCTCTGTCAAGACGTCCCTTCGGCTTATGTTTCCACAACACAACATATTCTAGGGAGATAATGGCTTACCACAGGGTTCTTTTGTATCAACAGTATCCTTTCTCATGCTTTCCATCTTGACAGCCTTCACCTATCCTCCCTAGACAGATCTCTTTCATCTCACCTGTATCATAGGTAAACAAAAATTATTAGATATTATCATCAATTTCAAATTCATAATTTTCTTGCAAATCTGTCACCCACATATTTCCAAATTCCACATTTATTTTTAGATCTGTTCCACACAGGAATCATATTTACAAGTATGTGACTTTCCTTCCCATAACAGTTTATCTTAGTAGGGAATTGTTATTCCTTATGGGCTTACAACACTTCCATATCTAAGACCCTTTTCTTCCTGCAATTTCAACATTCCTCAACCAAACAAATTGTTAGTTTTCATGCACATTATATTTTCAAAACTATGCATACTAACACTCTAATTCATTTCATTTATTCAAGGGTACATAAAAAAAGGAAATATCATTATTTAAGTATGCATCCTTCCAGCATACCAAATTTTTCTAAATACAATTCAAATATCAAATGACTTTAATCAATGTGCCAATATTCATGCACACATTCATACCCAATGTACCCTTTATATTTGGTTCAAGTTTCCCACACTTATGATAAGCACTTTATCATGGGGTGTTGGAGCTCAACCAACCTCTTCACCATAATTTTAATCATTCTCATTCACTCTTACAGCAGTATTATGCTTCCCTCTACAGGCCAATCACGATCCCAAATCAACACATATGAAACTAAAAGTTTCTCTTGAATGCACCCAAGGATTCTTCCTTCATTAGTAACCAGGGTGCCAACACTCATGGCCACCCAAAATTCTCTTTTCTCTAACACCTCTACAATTCAAGTAGAGTCTTGGAAGGTCCTCCTCCCTTAATGGGAAACCCATTGTCTACCCTCTTATGCAATTCATCAATGCATTCCATGCAGTGTGCTAACTATGAGCAACTCTATTCCCAATCTCCCTAGATTGGTCATTGTACCCATGGTACTCCTTACTCATGCATTTTCCTGCAAGGATTATAACTCATCTTTAACTGGCATAGACTTCCTCTCTCTATTATTCAGATTATTTTCCTGAATCATACCCTACTTGGGTATCAATGGCATCCAACAACCACTCAAATTAAAATATATATCACTGAAATAATAAAATATTTTAGAAGGGATTCTTACCCAATCCTTCCATACCTTATGCCTTATAGGCATGACCACTTTTATATGTGTTTTGTCTTTCAACACCCTCTCTGATATTGTCTCATCAGTGGTTCTTTATGGGGACTTTTAAAGTCCCTTCAACAAATTTCAACAACAACCTTCTCATATTAATCCTTTGATTAAGGTTTTCCATATTTTATAACTGTTTTTCCCAATAGTTTCAATTTCTTTTCTACACATGACACATATCACAAATACATTAGTCATCATGTCAAATAAAAATGCATGTATCATAACATTCAAATCAATAAAAACATTTTTAGATATGTCCTAACATATCTTTATGCACTTCTTCACATTATTATTATGTTTTCATGAGTGCAACACACACAATTCTCAATTGTTTCTACAGTCATACAACCATCATCATTATGGTGTCAATACATTTACTTTCATCAACAAACTAGTTTATCATCCCAGAGAAAATATAATATATAGCAAGAAAGGAGTTATGAGCTCTTCCCTTTTCCAACTCCTTCTCCAGATCCTGGGACTTTCAGTCCGGCTGAGTTATTCCAAGGCCTCACTGTATTTACTTAACACATCTCAACCAAGCCTATTCATTTAAGCATACTCATTGGTTTATTTTCCTTTTACCAGTTGTACTTGTTTTCACAGTTGTTCTTTTAAGGACTACAACTCGGTTAAGAAATTCAGAGTTTTTAAGATGAGGAAAGTATTCTGCATTTTCCTTTTCTTTGCTTCTACAATTTACTTATTATTGTGATCTCCATGCTCTTTTCCTTGAGCAGTATTAGTTAGGCTCATCTCAACCTTCTTGGTAAATCAACATGCTACAACAACAAACCTTTTGTTCACAATAATTCTCATGTGATCCTCAAAGGCATAATCATTTTGCCTCTTATCATGACAACAGAGCATTCTTTCTCATTTACTCTTTCTTCTATTTATACTAGCCTTTCCTGAGGGAATGGAGCACATTCCCCTTAGGTTATTATTCAAAACAGAACTTTCCTGACTCTTTAGAATGGATTCAACCATGCATCCATGGTATTCATTTAATCTTGGAAAGTGCAATTATTTCCTTACATTTCACTCATTTAGGAAGTCACATCGTTCCTTTAGTATACATATACTCTTACATCATACTTGTGCATCACTTGCACATTTAATATCATTCACTCATATCAAGAAAATTCAAAATGCATTAGATCCATTCACTCAAGCATGTACAAACATAGCCAAACATTCATCATGCAAGCTCATTGTTTGCACCTTTTCCATGTCATTCATACACATGGACATATCATACTTTCAGATCCTTCTCCCAAGGATATTCAAATCATTCTTATGATAAGTCTCATAGAGATACTCATCATTGAGTTTCTCTCTCTGTCAAGAGCTTGCATTCATTCACATGATATCCACATGGAATTTTAATAGACATGGTCATAACTGTGTTCCCCTTTCTACACGACAACAACCAGTAGGAAGGAATTTTTGCCTCAACTAGTATAGAGTTATTCGACAACCCAGAAATACCATATGGGCAATTTCAACAATGCCCAAGGAAACAAGACAGCTTATCAAGCTTTTGACTGGTCTTGATCAATAGACCTTTCAATCAAGGGAATCCTTTTCTAGATTTCCCCTCACTATAATTTTAAGTATACCAAGCCATACCTTATATGGATACCATCCACCTATGGATGTCAACCTAACCCATTGGTCATATAGAAGTGTCCCAACACTTCCTCTACCACATCCAGGATCAACATTTCATTAATCCTCCTACCTTATCCTCATAAGGCACTATGTACTCAACATCATCAACCTTTTTCTTATGTTGCCATAGTCAGATCATTACTAACCATATGATCTATGATATCACCATATTTTACATTCAATGACGGACTATAATAAGTATATATGCATATAATATGCATGCTCTATCTTTGTGATATGCATTTCAACATATCTTCATGCACCAAGCATTATACCCATGCCTGCAGTGCAGACGGGTTCCCCTTACTTTCCTCTTGCATTTTCATGTATAGACCTACCCTTAGTTAGTAGGGGTACACAATTCCCTAGAAAAACCATGAGATTTTTGAACTTGCTCATGTCATTTCACTTCTTTCATGAGGTACATTCTCAGTCCTCATGAATCCTTTTATTTTGCAAAGAAGGATTATCCTAGAAGGAAGTATTTTAGTTGTAACAGGTCAAGTAGGTTGATCTCACCTACTCCAATGAGGCCTCTAGACATGGAGGATTGTTCTCCCAATTCCAAATCCTCCATTTAATCGACACTTTTAATTAACAAAGGCTTCATAAGCCTACTTTTTAGGCAATTCCTGCCACCTATTCAGTGCATTTTCCTTTTGGACTCGAGCACTCCTTAAAATAGGTTTATCCCATTTGCATTGAAGTTTTATTATTAGTTCCCCTCGGCATAATCCCACTTTTGTAGGACTGGCTATCATTTCTCCAAAATAAATGATAGGCTTCTTCTGCCACAGTCTAGAATGATTCAATCTCGTCAGGTAAAATCACAACTGAATTTTAATTTGCATCCTTCTCCTCGAGGAACTTATGGAGATAATTTCCATATGGAAATAATACAGGCTCATCTTAGACTTGGTAAACTAGTCTTATGACTGTTCTCTGGCTCATCCAGGCCTATGTTTGAATCATGTTCTACTAGGTAGGGTAGGGCAGGGTTCCCTCTCCCTTAAAGTTTTCTAAGAAAGAAAAACAAAAATATAATCACTTGACTCTTTCATGAGCCCAAGCAGGTCAAGTGTTGTTGCCTGCTCCGATACCACTTTGTAACACACCCAACCCCTTAAGTACATTTTTAAGGGATGGGGCATCAATATTTCACTTTCCTTCATCATCTTGAATCCTCTTCCTAAGATCTCCTTCACCTTCTATGCATCAAGATATTTCCAACGAATGTTACCATACTCAAATCCGAGCTCTGGATTGGAAGTTATGCCCTTCCAAAGATCTTCAGGCATCATTGGTCAAAGGCCACGTGGCACCCACGTGGGTTCACCCCATTCATCCCATTCCACCTGGAAAGAACTAGACCATGGTTTTCATCCCTTAGTGATGACATGGCCATTGGAGAGGTAGTTATAGGGGATGTTCTCCACGCCTTCGCGATCACCGGGCCTTTGGCCCTTCGTCTATCCTATCCATGTCTGAAACATTCCTAGACTCCCGAAGTACCAGAGTCTTTCCATGTCGCTCCGGCCTTCGGCCCTTTCCACTCATCCATTACACCACACCCAAACCATCCGGAGCTCCGAAACCTGGACTCCCGAAGGGTGCACACTTACACGTGGTGGCGCATTAAACGTAAAGGCAAGGACAGGTAGGTCTAGGCCTTTGACCAGCTAACCCCAGCGTCCCAGCTTCCCAAGTTTCTCGAAGTCCCAAAATCCTAGTGCCCCGAGGTATTCCACTAGCTATTAGGTCAATCGAGTATGTACCAGGGTGTTACCACGTGGCATAGGGTAGAGACAACACGTGGCCCCATCAATGGGTGACACGTGTCACATTCCAATTGGAATATAAGGTTTGTAAAAGGCACGAATCTAGGTGACACATGGCATGACCAACATGGGTCCACATCACCCTAGGTGATGTCAGCCTGCCACATCACTCCAAACTGATAACCTTCGGGAGCCTCCAGTCTCTCCTACCTACGAAATCGCCTAGAGCTCCGAACTCCGAACTCCTGCCACCAACCTCCCAATACATTTTATCCCATGGTTGAGACCGGTCCACATAGATCCCCATATCTACGGCCTTCGTTGCTTCATGACTTCATATTTCAGGGGTTTGTTTTTGTCATTTTCTTTTTTATCCTAGAGTGGTCAGCATTAGGCTGACCACGGTCTAGATCCAATGGTCAGGAGGGATCTTGACGCATCCTCGGATCAACGGTCCTCGTCACTTCGCGACTTCGATGTTCAGTAGTTTCTCCTGTTTAACACTCTTTCTCTCCCAGAGTGGTCAATTCCAGATTGACCATTATGTAGATCCAACGGTCAGGGAAGATCTCAAAGCATCCTTGGATATATGGTTCTCATCACTTCACGAATTCGGCGTTCGGGGGTTCAACCCATTTAGTACTCCCTTTCTTCTAGAGTAGAACTTTGCTGAAGTGTTATACGCTAATCCTTCCACTAGTTGATCGGACGGATGGGAGAGGTTCTAAATGGAATCCACAGATCAACGGATCATGACTCTAGCTCAAAGGTCCCTAGGTCTCAGTGTTAGGATGCTCCTAGAGGGACACCTGTCAACCCGAAACACGCTGGCAATATATGTGGCACATGCCTCAATTCACCGAAATATATTTACTATGCCACAAGGTCACCACACATGGCATCACCATTGCTCGACATGTGGACCCCCACATGCTCTCGATGTGATATGCACATCCCCACGATCAAACGGTCGAGAGGGGTCCCGAAGGATCCTTATATCGATGGCCCACATTACTTCGCGACTCAAGCATTCGGGGATTTTGGTGTTATAACACTTTTTTTCTCCTGAAGTGGTCAATGTTGGACTAACCACGGCGTAGATCCAATGGTCAGGGGAGATCCCAAATACCCTCAGATATACGGCTCGTGTTACATCGCATCCGAGAAGTGGATTGGGGTTTAACAAGGGGAGGGATTCTATGATAACAGGTAAATGACCTCCAATTTTCGGTCAATCGTCAAGTTATCGGTCTGACAAGTCACCTTCGGTGCACTTGGAAATTGCAATGTTCATTCACCCTGGAGCTCCAGACCCCCGGAGTCCCAAATAACTTAGCTCCTTTTTGGGTGTAGCGAAGGGTTCCATGGGCCTGGTCCTAAGGAACTTTGTCAAGATCCAGAGGCTACACTCACGACTCTTGGCCAAAATTCGGTTAAGGTCGTGGGCATGATCCCACAGTCTCTTGGACGACTGGTATGAAGGAAGCACCTTCCATTCACAGAACTTAAGTTCTAAAATAGGGAAAGGTATTTTCGAGGGATCAACGGGATTGTAGCAGTCCCGTAGAGTCTGCCCCAACTTTAGAACTGTGAAGTTGATCCCTGGGACAAATACCTTGAGGATTTTCCAAGCATCCCAGAGGCCAAACTTGTCATCTTAGAACCATTCAAATGCAACAATTTATAAAAGAACAATAACCATTATTACCATCAATTTCACGCGAGGCACAATTTATCACAATTACAAACATTCAAATCATGCATTTCAATTCTAATACACATGGTATATGAAATACTTATCTATTACAGTCGATCACCGACTAACTGACTGTGGGTGTTTTCCTTTCCACCCAACCGTAGGCTCAGAGGCATTCATTCTTAGCTCTATAGCCACCCACTTGGCAAGCCATGATATCACTAGGGAACTTTTGCAATTTCTCAAAGATTCTTTCTCTATCACAACTTCTGCGAGGTTTATCAGATGCTCCCTCAGCATCAAGCTTGTGACCTTCTATATAGGTCAGGTTTTTTGGGTTTTCTCTAGTAACCAAAGAAACTTATTATTTCCTTTCTTCCTCTTAGCATATCCAGGTCGCACGCCCTCTCCTTTTCCCCCCAGGGAGGTTCTGGACCTGTCTTGTTCCTTCTGTCAGAAGGAACTCAGGTAAGTTTGGGTCTGCAGGAAAACTGCACTCTGTGGTACTTCGGGCTGACAATTTTCTGTCTCCTCAGCCAGAATATCCATGCTTCCATTCATGGGGGTAATTTATTTTTCAACCACCAGTCCTTATTTCATTAAATTATTTTTCCTTGGGATCAAGATGAGGCTTATTATTTCAGCAAGGAGAATTTGGGTCATTTTGACATAATGAACCCTCTCTACAATTTCCTCACTCTTTCCTCTAGTGATATCATGGCCAATACTTCAAGGCTTCACCCGCACAGTTAGTTATTGGCAATCTAAACAATAATACATTTATATTGTTTGCATGCCATAGCATGGTAATCATAATTAATGATTAATTACAAGCTGGGGGAAACAGGGGTGTTACAAAACATGACAAACTAACTTATGTTGTGCTTTGAAGCCTTATACTATGCAACCTAGTTTTCAAGATTAGATATATGCTCTTTGTGTTGCTTAACCTCCTCCATTAGTTTGAAAATTGTTTCCCCAAAGGCTTTTGCTATTGCAATCCCTGTGGTGGCTAACCCTACAGTGCCTATCACTATAGGATTAGTTCATCTAGTGTCAACTACCACTGACTCAATAATTGCAACAACAACCTGTTCATCTTTGGTCCTCCTCCATTTGTGGGTTTGTTTCATAATCAACTTATTTTCATGTCAAATGCAAAGGTCTCCAATGCCATCAAAGGATATCCGTCATCAATGATGGTGGACAACGTCTAAGTAAAATATTCCAACCAGGATGCTACTAGTGTGTTGCTAGTTTCTCTGCTTGTTAAGCCCAAATTTTCTTATGATGGAACTTCTCTCTCAACAACCATATCCAAGTGATCGTGGTTTTTTTACCAGTCACTTGGTTTCATTCCCTCCATAGTTTTATGATCTTCCATTTGGCGGACTGATGTTTCCAATATAATAGTGGTAATTTTTTCAGTTTTGATGCATTGTCGTTTCCCTTGTATTTCAATTCATTGTGTGTCTGATGTTCCAATACTTTTGTGGCCTAAGTGGGTAATTGTCTTGGTTCAATCGTCCCCATCACTTTAGGAATTGATCTTAGAAAATTTAGATTAGCTTTCTCTCTATTTGTGGCTTCATGTTTCTATGTTTGGACAAAATCAAAATTAGGAGCTTGCCTGCTAAATTCCTATTATGGGAAAACTTGGCGGTAGTATGGCTAGGTTAAACCTCGTTGCTTGAAATAGTTGAAAATAGTATTCATTGGGTCGTAGAATTTGAAGGCACCGAGTTTTAATTTAAAGAATTCCATCTCCTCTCCTTCTTCCAAGTCTACAACAAAATCGACTCAAGTAAAATCCCCAATGGTGAAGGCATAGATTGGGAACATGCCTCTCTTTTTCTCCTTTAATTTGGATTTGGCTTGAAATTTAATTGTCTAGTAAGTTATCTCCATGAGCAATACCTTGTTTGGAAGGTTCTTTAGAAAACTTTATGGGGCCGAGGTACTCCCATAGATACCAATGTAATTTCCATCTTGCTCTAGGTACTAGTCTCCTATTGGATCCATCACAACGAAGACTCCTTCGGAGAATCTTGAGCATGGTTTATTAAAGATGAGCTTGTAAAAAGGAGCCAAAAAGACCTCACAGAGATGGTCGTAATGTTCCAAGTAGTTATACTTCCACAACTTTTGATGATGGAATGGAAAAGGTGCCACATATCACATAAGCCCAAGAAGGTTCCACGTGACACATTTCTTGATAGGCACGTTTATGTTTTACAATAATAT
>JZKD02S1893912.1:830375-842579 GCA_000966675.3 Picea glauca | reverse complement strand
ATATAGCCAAAAAAGGATACTCCTCTTCTCCAAGAGGAAACATGAGATATTTTCAGAAACAAAATTTGAGGGAAGATTTGGAACAAGAACAACCTTCCCAAAGTAAACATTTTTTGCGAGCTATTGGAAAAAACACATGGATTTTAGAGTTTAAGGAATTGCAAATATCCATTCCTTATCCAAAATATTGGCCCAATTATTTGTTAGCTATGATAGAAGTTATCCCTCTTCCCTCAAAGGAAATCCTATTCTAGCCTCAGCATGGTCTTTGTTGCCTAGATTTCTATTTTGGAAATCTTGGTCAGCACAAAACATGGAGGTATTCAAAGGTGAATCATTGACTTTGAACAGTCACCACAAATCGGTTAGCTCAGTGGTAAGGAAAAATCATGGCTAGCTAGAAAAATTCAATTGTTGGAGATTCTTCCCTCGTAATCATTTTGTAGAGGTCTAATTTATGCAGGTAAGGAAAAGGTTCATATCGATAGTAAATTCCAAGGCAAACAAAGGTGTCCTACCCCGACATGGAGAACTAAAGATTATAGAGCAATTGACAGTCGCTCCCAAGACAAAACAATATTTTTCCCATGAATCCCTCACAACAAAGGGTCCAACTGGTGGATGGTGGAGTCACATTCTCCCTATTAAAAGAAATAGTACAGAAACATAACAATATTGAACTTGCAAAGCCTCCAAATGTAAGGTTAAGATTCTTGAAAAGACTCCCTACACTCGAGGAATTTCAACAACACAATCCTTGTCCTTTTTATAATACATTGAAAGGGTATATACATATATATAGACACACACACACATATGAAAATAAAAAATAGAAAATAAAAAAATCTTTCAGAATTATAGTAAAAAAACATGTAAATACTTAAAATCCACATGCCTAAAGTTTGAAAAATTCCTAGAAATTTATGGACCCCAACTTAGGCCAAATCCAAGGGAAATATGGGGATTGCTCTTGGMAAAATAGTCTTTTAAAAACTCACTATAATAAGACACATCCAAGTACTCAAATGATTATTATTTATTTGGGGACTTAGGGAATTTCTCTCCACTTTCTTTTGATACCTCAATTAGAGGTGCCTTCCTCTTTACATAAGTGAAGGGCTCCGTTTTACATCTCAATACTTACGTTCCCTACCTAGGAAGGAGACTCTAAGGAGGATCACCTCTTACTTTATGGTTGTCTCATCTAATCATGGTCACAATTAGGAAACAAAGGCCCATGCTACTTTAGGTTCTAGAGCAATGATAATTCATCCCCTCCTTGGGGTGTCGATCTCTCTCCTCAAGCCCTGTGCAAAGATTTTTCTCCAAGATGTAGGTTGCTTACCAACAGTGCAACAAATAGACTAGATCTTGGATATCCCTAGATTCATATTCCTCCTGCTTTGCAAACTTCCACATAGCTTTGCTCAAGTAGCCAAGCTTCCATTTGGAGCTTCTTCCTTGTAGCCTTAGATTCTAGGAGAGTCAAAGTTGTTTGTATATGTGCCCCCACATGATCATATATCCTAGCCCCATCAACCATAATGTCACTCATATGGGCTGGGAGACGTTACATTATGGTTTCAGAGCTTCTAGTTCAAACACTGGTCTTGTATGGGCCAAGATGGCTGCGAATTCGTGAAATTCGTTGTTGCATATTTTGTTTATGACCGATTTGGGGGAAAAACAATATTTTAGAGAGAAATCCCAAATTTCGTGAGTGAAATCCGAGTTTTAATGACTTTAGATGGTTTGAGAGGGTTAATAGAGTAGAGAGATGAAGTTGCAGATTGAAATTTGACCTGGAATGGACAAAATTTGAGTTTTAATGTCTACCTGTAGAGTTATAGGAAGTTTGGAGAATCGACAACTAAGATCGTGTTTGATCTCATGATTGACGACCGAGATTCATCATTATAAATTCAAAATTTCCTAAGGATTCGAACATTTGAAAGGTTTATGGGATCAATGACCATGATTAAATCGGGGGTTGTGAAAGGGAGCCAGACCATTTTTCTTTTCCAAGTGACCTCGAGCTCGAGTCCATGGACTTAACCAAATCTCACATAAGATTTAAGAGTGTATCCTTCTGGGGCTTGTCAAAGTTCCATATGACCAGGGTCCTGGAACCTGCACTATGCTCAAAGGGAGATAAGCCTTCTCAACTTCGGGACTTTAGAGGTCCGGAGCTCCAGGATATTAGAACTTCACAACACTCTAATCTAACACGATTACTAGAGAGTTTGACCGACAACTGGCAATTTCTTATCCACTATCGTGGAATCCTCCTTATCATTAAACCCTGACCAGCTTTCCATTCGTGAAGTAACGTGAGCCGTATATATAAGGATCTTCAAAATACTTCATGGTCGTTGGATATACACTACGGTCAAATTCGGTGTTGACCCACACCAGGATTAAAAAGGTGTTAAATGACCAAAATCCCAGAATGTCGAAGTCACGAAGTAACGTGAGCCATAGATCTAAGGATCTTTGGAATTCTTCCTGACCATTGGATATACACTACGGTCAAATTTGACATTGACCCACTTCAGGAGTAAAACGGTGGTTAACGACTAGAATCCTCGAATGTCAAAGTTGTGAATTAACGTGAGTCATAGATCTAAGGATCTTTGAAATCCTTCTTGACTGTTTGATATATGCCACAGCCAAGTTTGTCATTGACTCACTCTGGGACTCAAAAGGTGTTACATGGCTGGAACTCCCCGAATGTCAAAGTCACGAATTGACATGGATCGTAGATCTAAGGATCTTTCGGGACCCTTCTTGACCGTTATATCGAGTATAGTGGAAGGATAGGGTAAGTGATACCTTTAACCAACAACAAGAAGTCATCCCTGCTTTATGACCTTTCTGGTACGTAAACCATTGGAACTTAAATGGGTTAAGACTTGTAAGGGACACAAATTCATGAAGTAACGTGAGCCGTAGATCTAAGGATCCTTTGAGACCCTTCTCGACTACCAGATGCGAGTTACGGTCATTCAGCGTTGACCCACTCTAGGCACAAAATATTTTGGAATGGTAGAAATCCCCGAACGCCGAAATCGCGAACCAACGTGATCCATTGATCTAGGGATCCTTCAGGATCTCTCTCAACCGTTAGATCGGGTATAGTGGAAGGATATAGTAAGCAATACTGTTAACCATCATATCGAGGGGAGGAATTCGAGAGAAATGTGGACCATATATTGAGGATCCGTTGGGATCTTTTCTCAACCATTCAATCAACTAGTGGGAAGATAGTGTAAGTACTTTGGTGAAGTATTTCTCCAAGAGATTCGAAGATATAGGAGGATGTGTTAAATGCCAAAGCGTCAAAGCACCGAAGCACGGGAATTTCTCTTGTCAAAGTGTCCAACTTTGATAGATTGTGAAGTAAAGAACAACCCTAGCCATCCATCACAACTAATGATTAAGCCAGATTTTTCGATCATCAAGGCTTGGAGGTGACCAGGATTCGTTGGATTTGTGGGAATTGGAGATCAAACAATCCATCAAGGACATAGATAAATGGAGGAACAAAAAAATGCATTTGAATTTGTAAGGATGTTAACTATCAGGAGGTTGTGCGCTTTTATCAGGATCATCGGATAGATCAGTTATGTGTCAGCATATCATTTATGCACGCAATGAGGAAGGAGTTAACAAGCGGTCATGTTAAAACATGTGGACCGTAGATCTCGATGATTGATTAAGTAGTGATCATTGATGAAAATGCTCGAGGAGTGCGAATTTAGTGTAGGACCCTTGCCAAGTATAAAACTTATGTTAGGTGCGAACAAATCTCAACCGTCGGATCTAAGAGTGGATCAAACCCCACCATATATTTTGGAGTGAGAAGAGAATTCGGGACTTTGGGGCTCCGAAGATGTTGTAGACCTGTACAATAATGACAGAGGGTCGAAGGAATGGTATTCGCAAAGTCTTTCTCCGGGATATTTTCCCTGCAACTAGCAACCACGTCATCATCAGGGGATGGCAAACCATGTCATGACCATGCCATGTCATATGGCGTAAGAGAGGTGAATCTACATGGATACCACATGGAAAAGGGCATAGCCATTGGCCAATGGAGCCCCAAATTTTTTTGGAAGGCTATAACTTTCAAAGAAAAGCTCAATTTTGGGCAAGTTTTCAGTCGTTGGGAAGTTGTTTTGGGGAGGAATGCATCAAGCAAATAAAAATGTGAATCAGTGTGTTGACGGGCGAAAATGGTCGTCCGTCAATTGGAAGAACGAGTCCAGTCCGGATTTGTCTAAGTAACCCAAGCCGTTTGGTATAACTCGTCCTGACGGGTTTAATGGCTCCGTTGGCCAATCTAAGAATCCTAAAATAAACAAAAATAAAAGAAAAGAAATAGATAACTAATTACTAAATATTACATAGATGTACATATGTATATAATGTGACTGTAATAGGTGTATTTAAGCTAAAGATATATAATTGTCATATATATACATTATTTACAGGCTACAAGTTTTAATCGGAACTTCTGTAAATCGATGTGAAAATGACTGATTTCAAAGAAGCAGATAAAGAAAGCACATAGAAATCTTTTTTATGATTTTCCTTTTATAAGACTTAAACTAATGAAGAAATTGTTATGAAATGAAAATGTATAGATAGTCAAAAGCCAAACATTACATTCAAATTTCAGTGATAAACAAATAGAAGGAAAATGAAATCAAGCTAACATGTTATCGAGCAATTGATATGCACCCAAATATCTGTGTGATCTGAAAACATCTAATCACCTTGCCCAGGAGGGAAACCTACACTGAAACTTTAGTCTGTTTTGAATAAATGTGGAACGATTATATTGACAATTAAATTTAAGTAGCAGATAGGATGATATCAACAGTTATTGTGATCTTATAATTTGCAAGTAATTACACCGAGATAAATCTCAGTGTAACAATATTGCATTTAAACATTCAACCGAAAATTAAAGAGAAATCTTATCATTTGAGATGAATATGTGATCACTCTGTTTTAATATCTGAAGCATCATATATATAGTTCAAAGTTACTTTGGAAAAGCAATAACCCCATTACTACGTGTAGGAAGCTACATAAATTATCATTTGTCGCTTTCAAAAAGTGAAAACATGTAGGGCTGCCAACAGGTTACCTACTTCCTAGTAGTCATTTTCCTTCTAAGGCTTGTTGATTGAGGCCTTGGGTTACAATAATTGTTGATATCATCCTATCTCACTGCAACAATATTACATTTAAACATTCAATCGAAAATTAAAGAGAAATCTTATCATTTGAGATGAATATGTGATCACTCTGTTTTAATATCTGAAGCATCATATATACAGTTCAAAGTTACTTTGGAAAAGCAATAATCCCATGACCACGTGTAGGCAGCTACATAAATTATCATTTGTTGCTTTCAAAAAGTGAAAACATGTAGGGCTGCCAACAGGTTACCTACTTCCTAGTAGTCATTTTCCTTCTAAGGCTTGTTGATTGAGGCCTTGGGTTACCAATACCTCAATCACCATCTTTATTTGTCCTTAGCTCTTACATTATCATTTGTTTCCTTCAAGTTTTCTGCTGCAAAGTGATTTTGTTAGCCTTAAAAGGCATTGATTTAGACCTTGAATTTGATTGATTGATGAAACCAACCCATAAATCTTTTCCCTCAAGCAACCTACTAACTTCTCCTAACCCTAGATTATACTAATTCACTAATGTTCTTGCTTTTGTTACAAAAGTAAGCTACAACCAATTATTACAGCAGTAAAAGCACTTAAAAGCAATTGCAAAAATTGATTTTTACATTGCCTAATTAGCTTCTGACAAGTGCTAGTATATTGCTATTGTTGGGTTATTATTTTTGGTCATTGTGAAGCTCTTTTAAGGCATTTATTGTGAAGCTATCATCTTTTATACATTGTTGTTATAAAATTATGTTTGCTTCATCTTGCATCAAATTATTGCTTGTATTGACAAATCTAAGGTTTTATGAAGCACTAACATCAAATCGTACTTGCAAAAGATATTTTTTTCTTGTTGCTTTGTTCTGGGTAGGTACACTTACGCATATCATTACTTCATTGATTAAAACTTTGGGACTTTCTGATCGATGTGACTTGTGAGAGGGGATATATTTTATTGACACTTTAACCTTTTCCTTCTCAAACCCCCGAGTCACCGGGGACGTCTCCCCTGGGCTATCATCCCTAAATAGAAAGAGGTATCTTATTAAGGTGACAGTGATAGGATAACCTCATGTTACACCAATTTTCCTTCCCTTAGCCTTTC
Organism: Picea glauca; assembly: GCA_000966675.3. Lineage (NCBI taxonomy): Eukaryota > Viridiplantae > Streptophyta > Pinopsida > Pinales > Pinaceae > Picea > Picea glauca. The sequence continues at coordinate 836,282 of JZKD02S1893912.1, read as the reverse complement.
CCTTTGGGACAAGTACAAATTGTGCGATAACATGGACAATAGCTAAATCATTTTTTATTTCGTAGTTGTAAGCTACAGGAAATCAACTAACTGTAAATGAATTAATTTAGTTAGTAGAAATTTCATTTTTTTAAAGAGTATTCCACACTGTAATGTCACTCAGATGGGTTGGGGGATGTTACATTATGGTATCAGAGCTTATGTTTCAAACAATAGGCTTGTATGGGCCAATATGGCTACGAATTTGTGAAATTGTTGTTGCGGATTTTGTCTGTAACCTATTTGGGGGGGGGGAACGAGATTTTAGAGAGAAATCCCCAATTCTGTGAGTGAAATCTGAGTTTTAATGACTTCAGACAATTTGATAGGGTTAATGGAGTAGAGCGGTGAAGTTGCACATTGAAATTTGACCTGGAATGATCAAAATTTGTTTTTTAATGGCCACATGTAGAGTTACAGGTAGTTTGGAGAATCGACAGTTGAGATCATGTTTGATCTCATGATTGACGACCAAGATTCATCATGATAAATTCAAAAATTCCTAAGGATTCTACCATTTGAAAGGTTGATGGGATCAACGACCAGGATTAAATCGAGGGTTGTGAAAGGGATCCAGACCATTTTTCTTGTCCAAGTGACCTTGGGCTCGAGTCCACAGACTTAACCAAATATCAGATAGGATTTAAGAGTGTAGCCTTTTGGGGCTTGTCAAAGTTCCATATGACCAGGGTCCTACAACCTTGCATTATGCTCAAAGGGAGCTAAGCCTTCTGAGCTTCGGAACTTTAGAGGTTTGGAGCTCCGGGATGTTATAACTTCACAACACTCTAATCCTACAGAAGACAACTTGCCGACACGATTACCAGATATTTTGACTGACAACTGACGGTTTCTTATCTATTATCGTGGAATCCGCCTTATCGTTAAACCCTGACCAACTTTTCAATTGCGAAGTAACATGATCCGTAGATCTAAGGATCTTCAAAATCCTTTCTGACCATTGGATATACACTACAGTCAAATTTGGTGTTGACCCACTCTGGGAGTAAAAAGGTGTTAAATGACCGAAATCCCCCATTGCAGAAGTCGCGAAGTAATGCAAGTTGTAGATCTAAGAATCTTCAAAATCCTTCCCAACTGTTGGATATACACTACGATCAAATTCAGTGTTGACCCACTCTAGGATTAAAAATGTGTTTAACGACCAGAATCTCGGAATGTCGAAGTTGTGAAGTAACATGAGCTATAGAACTAAGGCTCTTCGGAATCCTTCCTGACCTTTAGATATACTCCACGATCAAGTTCATCATTGACTAACTCTGCGAGTGAAAAGGTGTTACACGACCGAAACTCGCTGAATGTTGAAGTCATGAATTGGCATGGGTGTTACACATTATTTTCACCATCCCTATGACCGTTAATGATGTAAACCTATATGTTGCGATGTAAACCTATATGTTGCCTTCAGAGGGGTCAATAGCCTGAATCCCTAAAGAAAGAAGGGAGAAGAACTTTCCCTGAGAGAAGAAGTTGAATTTTCCTTTCTAAAAACCTTATTTTGGAGGATTTCCACAGGTTTCTATATACACGGGGTGGGGAAATGCCTTATTTCCACAAGTTGATCTATAGCTAGGGTGCGGAGTTTCCATAGGATACACTATATCTAGGGTTCGGTGACCTTCGTACATGGGAAAAACGATCATTTTCTCGATGTTTCTAGAAGGAGAATCTTCTATGGTGAGGTGGCCTCCGAATGGTTTGGATCTTACTCGCTTTCATGATTTAGTGGGATCATCCTAACCTCCTCACCTTATCCTCTTCAACTTATAAAAGGAGAGGAGCTCTCATGGAGAAAGTTAGCTTGAGCTTGATTGGGTTGGAAATTTCTTGAGTCTTTGAGATTAGAAATTTGGCTTGAGATTGTTAGCTTGGTATGTTGGCTTTGAGCTTTGCTTTATCAAGATAGATTGTGAGTAACTATCAAATTCATGGTCTCAAAATATTTGGAGCAAGAAGTGTGTGGGAAGCAAGGAACTGTTGGAAGGAACCTAACGACATCAAGGCATCTGGTTGTATATTTCTTCCACATTCTTTAATACAAATATAATTTTCTTTTCTATATGAATCTTATTTGTCCATATTGTATGATTCCTTGATCACGTACATAGATTCATATCAAATAGACTCTGTTATTCTTGTCTTCGTTGGCTTGCATTTATTTGCAGATATTTCTCAATAAGCCTCGTGATGGAGCTTGGATTGCATTGACAAAGTCGGATCTTCAATATTTAAAAGGTATGTTCTAGATCCATTTCTCATTTGATAATTGAAATTAAGGAAAGACTAGTGAACTATCTTGTTTTGTTCTAGTTTCGTAGTGAAGCTAGGGGGATTGATTTGTGTCCGCACTTAACAGTTAGCCCGATAACAAAATTGGCGACTCCACTGGGGAAACAAATGTTTTCCTAGTTTTCCTTTTTTTCTTTCTTTGATTGCTTGGTTTCTATTTTCTGAGTCACTAGGAGATCCATCTTGACTCTTTGACTATTAAACTTCACTAGAAAACCTTCTTAATTTTTAATTTTTTCCATTTTTTGTTTGATTTCCGCACCCTACTTTGAGGGATAGTGCGGAGACTTTGGATTTCCGCACCCTACCTGTTTAGAATAGTGCGGAAACTCCGCACCCTACCCATATCTGGCCTGAGGCGATCAAGTATTTACGCACTGTGTTAGTCTACGGCCTGCGGAAATTGTGAAATTTTTTATTTTTGATGGTTTTTTCCTTACCCAGACCTTGGATTTGGTTTTGGGGTGAATTTTTGGGTTTGATTATGATCTATTTACAGTTTTCTTGACATATTTGAAACTGCATTTAGCCATCTTTGATTTTTTTCTTTTGAAATATTTGGTCTCTTTCTTTGAGTATCTTTCAGTTACAAAGCATTGTTTTTCTTTAGAATTGTTTAGTGAAAGAATACTTCTTTTTCTGAATAAATCGTGTTAAAAGAGAAACTTAGTTTGGGTTGTTTTTGTTTTTTAGTGATTTGCTATTTGTTTTAGTGTCTCTTTGAAACAAAAAATTGTAATTTCTTGCCTTATATTATATTGGGGGCTTCCTTGCATTTGAAGTAGCGAAATTGCATGATTCTTGGCATTTTTTGGTCTTAAATTGCGGGGGGGTCCATGAATCGTGTATTGGTGTACAGTCTATTTTGCTCATTTCTTGACAACCTTGATATTGATGAGTTTAATGAAACTTTGGGACATTGTACATTTGGGAATGATAAATGTTTTCTCCTTATCGTAGCATAGCTTTCATCGAAATGAAAAGATTGCATCTTCATCTCTTTGCATAACTTTCGAGTTGGTCAAAACACCATATTGTCCATGCCATCTTCCTTTTGAGTAACAACAGCCTTAAAAATAAAAGTGCTTATAAAAATTGATTAGACATTTTTATATTTTCTGGTAGCAAACCTACATTAGATTAGTTGTAACGCTTTGGAATAGGTGTGCAAGATAACTTTCCAAATATGCAAACAAACATAGAATCTTGATTTAGGGAGCGGTGAAATCCACTTGCTACATTTTGTCTTGGGAATCCCTTCTAACACAAGGGTCAATCACGAGGTCACATTAAGACTAGCAGAGTTACTCACCCTTGTTTGTTGGTCTTGGTGCAGAGATTGCGCGTATTATGGGGGTCACTTGAAGGTATACCCACAATGATTAGTGGAAGCCTTTCGAGTTGATTTCAGGATAAATACCCTGCCTTTGTGCATGGATCGGACTGTCGATTGTTTCCCCAAGCATCACTATAGTAGTTGGTAACCTTAGTGGCCTATCTCTTTAGGGTATTTACACAAGGTGACTATGGAGGGGTAAGTCTTCACAATACCTGGAATCGATGTTGGCCAAAATCACTTGGGTTCCTTAGAGGGTATACCCACGATTATGTGTGGGAGCTTGCACCAGGGTGTAAGTCCGTTAAGAAGTTCGTCAACGTAACTTTTCCACCCGCTCTATCTCAGCCCCTTCTTACTTTGTCCCTTCGACGTTGGATTTCATCACCAACTAGTGTGCTCATTGTGAGAAGGTTTTGTTTGCTTGCTTGCTTACTAGACTTTTAGTGTGCGTTGTTCATTTTCCCTAGTGGACTCGAGGTTGGATTTTTGTTTTTAATGGCGTCAGTTCCCAAAATGACCAATGAAGGAACCTCTGCTCCAGGGGAACATTTTATTTTTCCTTCTTATGGAAACATTGGTCCTCCTCACATCGCTACTTTGAGCCTTTTAGGTCTCACAATTGGATTACCAGCATGGTTGTTTTCCACTCAGGTAGTCCCGAATGCAGTTAGTGCTTCATTTGTAAGCACTTCCCCCCAAGAACATCAACCTCATGTTGATCCTTCACCTTCTTCACCAGTAAGATCTTCTTCACCTTCTCCACTTGCAAGGTTTTCTTTTGTTTCATCTTATTCGCTGAATGAAATCTCTGAAGCTATTAACTTGGTGGCTAAGAAGAAGAAGAAAAGGAAGAATCGGAAGAAGAAAAATACGAAAGGGTCTAAACCTCCAACCACGGTTGGAAATGTTGGAAAGAAACCAGTTACTATTAATCGTGTTGGGAATGTTGATGATGCTAAGATCACCCAAACAACCAGTAATCCCAAGTACCCTTGCAAGATTTGTAGGGGTAGCCATATTCTTAAGGATTGCCCTGGTCTATCCAAGGTTATAGAAGCATGGTCTACACAACCTCGCCAACCCATGTTGTCAGTCTTTGAACAACATGTTGATGACTTCCCGTCAGCTAGTCACGATACTGTTGGGGAGAAGAAAAGTATAGTCAAGTTCATATGTATGTTATGCAACATGAGTCATCTAATTCACATTTTCCTCATATGGACGAAGCCTCAAAATTACTAGAAGACATGATTGTTTCACAGCCTCACCTTCCGGCTGCTTATCGCAAGATTTCTCTCAACCCACATGTAGTTGATGGAATTATCAAACTGATTCCCCCGTTGGTCAGTCTGGTTGATCAGGTAATCAATCTGGTCATGTCCTTAGTTGAACCAGTTGACCAAGTGGTCGATCTGATCCCGTCTTCGATCGATCCCACTCTCCTGTTAGAGAGTGCAACTCAAGTGGTCACTCAGATCCCATCCTCAGTCGATCCCACTCTCTCATTAGAGCGTGAAACCCAAGTGGTTGATCCAATCCCATCCTCAGTCAATCCCACTCTCCCTCCAGAGAGTGAAACCAAAGCAGTCGATCCATTTCCACCTTTCGACCCCATTCTCCCCTTGGAGAATGCAACCCAAGTGGTCAATCTAATTTCTTCATCAGTCGTTCCTACTCTTCTGCTCGAGAATAAACCCGATACTGCCCATGTTTTTCTCATTGATACAGAATCTACCATGTCGAGGGGCATTCCTCCTTCTCCCGTGGAACCTCCTCCAAGTAATGAGTCCATCCTTTTTAATTGGGGTGTGCTAACTGGACCTCGTCTTCCCTCTCACATTCCTTTCCAAATTACAGTATAGGTTTGTGGTCGAGACATTCCTCAGACGTTGATAGATGAAGGTGTGTCCATTAGTATTTTGTCCTCCTTTGCTTGGCAAGCTTTGGGTTGTCCTCATCTTGCGTTGGTTACACAGAATCTATTAGCTTTTAACAGAAGAACCAGTCAACGTTTAGGGACCCTTCCTTAGTTTCTTGTAACTTTGGGAGGGAAAAATGTCTTTATTGATGTCATGGTAGTCCAAGATCCCTTGGATTTCGCTTTACTCCTTGGGTGGGATTATGTCTATTCCATGAAAGCTATTGTGTCCACTCTTTTTTGTGTGATATATTTCCCTCACGATGGAATAATTGTGACTATTGATCAACTTTTATTCATC
>JZKD02S1893912.1:807928-830325 GCA_000966675.3 Picea glauca | reverse complement strand
TAAAATCTATCCCAAGCATAGTTTTGTTTTGTTTTAAAGCTTGCGTAAAAATGAAAACAATCACGAGCTTAGTCTTTCTTCTTTCTCATGCTCGTAAATACATGAGAATAAGTTACCGAGCTTAGTATTTGTTCTTTCTTGTGCTCATAAATACGTGAGAATGTAATCGAGTATACTTTTATCACTTTTTCGAACTCATAAAGGTTATACGAAAAAGGAACCCCCTTGAGTTCTCTTTAAGCTCTTTTCAGACTCTCTAAACATGAAAATATTATCAAGCGATCTTGTTTGCTTCACGATCGTTAAAGTATTATAAAACACATATCTTGAACGATATTTTATCTCTTTTTTGGTCTCATCATACTACTTTATGAAAAAGGAACTAAGAGAGTTCTCTTTAAGTGTTTTCCAGACTCTCTAAACATGAAAAACCCTTGAGTTTTCTTTCTTTGGACTCGTAAAACAAACATCGAAAGGCCCATATGTGACCGAACCACTCCTTCCCAGGGTTTTTTAAAAATAATAAAAAGGACTCATCTGAAGAATGAGCTTACATTACAAGCATATGTTATCCTCCTCAAGCTTGCGTAAAAATAAAGAGGTACTCACCAGAATTGGTTGGGGAAAAATTGGGAAAGAAATGTGTCTAAACCTGTATTCCATGGAAGAGTCGCTTCTAAACATGACACCCTTTCACTTGCTTTATGTCTAGGTTGGAAAATCCACTTGTCTCTTGGTCATACTCCTTTATAAGATTACAAATTGGTGTGTGATCCCTGTTGTTGAGTCAGTGTTTCCAAGACAGTTGTCATGTCGTCAATATGTTCAAAGAGAAGCTCAACCCGGAAATACTTCTATTGCGTCGGCCATTTCTGTAGTCCTTAAGCCTTGTTTTGCATCGGTGTTGGCAGCCCTACATATTTTCACCTTTTAAAGAATCAAATAATAAATTATGTAGCTGCCTACCTGGGGTCATATGGTTATTTCTTTCCATAAGCAATTTTTTATGTTTTTGGTTATTCCTAGTGTTTTCCTTTCTTCGTTTTCATGCTTCGTTCATGACTGAAAGCATGAACAAAGAATTAAGACTTATGATTGTATTATCGTTTTATCTAAAGTTTATGAAAGGTAGATGTCTCTACAGTTTTAACAATAAAGGATTTTTCTACTATGAAGCTCATCTTGTTTATTGCTTTAAATTGGCTCATCAATTGTGAAGTGTGCTTTGAATTGTTGTTTGAAACACCAAGGATCCATTGAAATTAAACTATGCTATATATCTTTGTGGCTCTTGGTAAGACCTGTTCTTGTCACTACACTTTGGTTTACAAAATTTTCCACTCCTAAAATTTAGAAACCAATTCCACCTTGTTGCACAATGATAAATTTTAATGAACTTGGTCATGACCTGTACCCTGTGGGAGGTGGCAATCCGACAATGATAAGCCCATCATTTCGAGATAAGTATCGGGTTTCGTATGTACTCTCGGCCTTCATTTTGCAAAATGCCTTTCATTTTGTATTACATAACCTCTTTTCATACACGCTAGGGTATTGATGAGTTTTGGGTCTGAGTTTTCGCTCTGGTCTTCTCTGTCCTAGAAACCTTCCATACTCACTATATTTTTTTGTCTGCCTTCTGAAACCTCATGGCCCTGCTCTTAAGGATTGAACCCAATGGCTCACAAACCCTACTCCTATGTGATGATTCAAGGGATGACCTTAAGGGTCTAGGCTGGCTCGAATTTCTTGAGAAATTTCAGGGCTTTAACTTGCAAACCACTCAGGAATTTTCCCTTTCTTTTGATGGTTGTCAAGCCAAAGTAGGAGACGTTCAGGTCAAGGTCACAATGGAATTTTTAGGTAAAGCGACAAGTCTTCCACTTAGTGGACAGAAGTGGTTTAAAAATGCCAAGGTCGAGGAGGTACGGTGGAGCTTGTTCTTCACCTCTAGGAAAATCATCTATTGTGATAAAGGTATGTTTGTATCCTTGTTGAAAACTCGGTGGCATGGTTTACTAGCAATCTTGAGATAATTCGTGACATGTGAGGGTCGCTTTGGTCTTGTTTTCATGTATCACATACGTTTGCTGATGAATTTCATCGGGTTTCAGTTAAATATGCCCTATTATTTATTGAGAAGCCTGTATAAGATGGAAAAAAGGTATAAGAGACAACATTTAAACTCCAATCTATTTCATCATGGTTTGATAAAGATATTGTTAGTTCATCAACTAAATTTGCAAAATGATAGTTGGGACGCCTTTCTAATCCGAAATGGTTTCATTACACCCAGTACCGGGGAGGTTGATAAGCCCATGATGGAAGAAACCTTAGCCCTGCCACTGACAGAGTAGTTATTTCATATAAAGAAGCCTGTGTTACAGCCATCCTCAATGAGCCTATGCTTGAGAAAACAGATGCTGAGATGATAGCCTTTGAAATGCATGGCCATGAGTAGCACGCCTATCCTTACACCTCTGCTAAGAATGAAAACAGGCCTTCATACAAACCATCTAAGGGTGACATGGATATAGGGTTTAAAAATAAAAGGGTAGGTAGGTTAATCTCAAGAATCCTATGAAATAAATTGAACTCTCATGTGAGACCAATCAAAATGATCGAGGTCCATGAGAGATCTGATTCTGAGATCAAGATATTCTTGGCCAAAGAAGACCCTCCTTGCCTTAAACCAAATCTCGATCGGGCTTATAATTTCATAGATAATTTGCCACCCTACCTGAAGCACAGTCAAGAATTTCTAGGTATCAAGCTTGATAAGAAACCCACAGGCAACAGTGGAGAAATTCTCACACATGGCCGTGGACATTCTCAAACAACTATCACAGATTCACGGTGTGAAGTTTGTCTGTTTTGGATCGATAAATATTATACAAACATACCTATTATGCAATATCAAATAAAAACCCTCACTGTTCAAATCGAATCGCTAAAGGATGAAAATCATAGGCTAAATTCCATTGTTCAAAGGCAAGGCAAGCGTTTGAAAATGACTTGGAACATAATAGTTAAGAATTTTGAGAGTGTTACAGCAGTAGTTAATTCTGAGATCCTGTGAATCAAATTTAGCATGCAGTTAAGACGTAAGGATTTGATTGATTGCCTTAGTTTTATTTTATTTTTTTCATTTTTTTTAATTATATAGATTTAATTTGATTTTGTTGTTAAAAATACAACTAGCTACAGAATCAATTGATTCTGTAGCTAGTTTATCTTCATTCAATTTTGTGGAAATTAGTGGTTGTAACAATATCCAAACTCATTTATTTTCATTTTTGTTTTTAGGATATCAAGCAGTTTATGGTGATCAAATGATATGAAGCATTTATAGGCTTATTAGCCATATCTTTGGCCAATTTTTTGTAAACAGGAACAAACTTTTTATAGTTTTAAGAGATACAGTGTGATCTGGAGTGGTTATATTGCCCTCTATTTTGTAATCAACAAATCATTTTGGAGATTTAAATCTTATCCTACAAGATAAGATATTTAGCTTTTCTAAACTCTTTAAATACTTGTAATTTTTGTAATCAAGGAATCCTCGCCTAGGGCAAAAGATGGACGTTTGATTTACAGACTTTAATGGAACAACAATGCACATTTCGGCTTTAGCTTCTTGTGGATGGTGTCTTCATTTAAGTTTTTGTTTATCTTGATATCATAATAATTTTCTGATAGCTTTAGTTTTTATCATTTATTATGTTATTAGGATAATTCTTTTATGAATGTTGTCCATAAAATGTTTCAGATGTGAATTTTGTGATCATCTATTTAGCTTCAATTACAGGGTTTCTCCTTTAATTTCTGTTGATAGATTAAATGCAAGGATGTTCGCCAACAGATTTTTCTTAATGCAATTTCTTGCAATTATAAGATCACAATAACTATTGATATCATCCTATATGTTATTTAAATTTAATTGCCAACATAATCATTCTTCATTTATTCATAACAGACTTAAGTTTCAGTGCAGGTTTCCCTCCTGGGCAAGGTGGTTAGATGTTTTTAGATCACACAGATATTTGGATGCATATCAATAGCTCTATAACAGGTTAGCTCGATTTCATTTTTCTGCTATTTGTTTATCACTGAAATTTGAACGTAAAGTTTGGCTTTTGACTATCTGTACGTTTTCATTTCATAACACTTTCTTCATTAGTTTAAGTCTTATAAAAGGAAAATCAAAAAGATTTCTATGTGCTTTCTTTATCTGCTTCTTCGAAAGAAGTCATTTTTACATCGATTTACTCAAGTTTCGATTAAAACTTGTAGCCTGTAAATAATGTATATAAATGACAGTTATCTATATTTAGCTTAAATACACCTATTACAGTCACATTATATACATATGTACATATATGTAATATTTAGTAATTAGTTATCTATTTATTGTCTTCTATTTTTGTTTCTTTTAGGATTCTTAGATTGGCCAACGGAGCCATTAAACCCGTCCGGACGAGTTATACCAAACGGCTAGGGTTACTTAGAAAACCCCAGACCAAACTCATTCTTCCAATTGACGGACGATCATTTTCGCCTGTTAACAAATGACACTAGAAGGAGGGTCTGACTACGATTGATGGCACATGGAGGTCACAAGACTCCTCCCCCACATACCCTCTCCCCTATAGTAACAAGAAGTCATTCTGACAACAACGTTACTTCTCTAATAGCAACCACCTCAAACGAAAATCCATAGATTACCACTGATCCAGTAACACCAAACCCTCCGGGGTTCGACGTACAAGAAATTGTTCGTCAATCACTTATAAGGACACACGGTAATTTGGCCTGTATCAAACAACCGGGTCGGCCACTGAATCAACCTTTAGATTTCTCTGATATCAGAGAGCAACTTGAAGGCACTGGTCTACTCCTAAACCCTACGGATCCAAATCACATCCTCACTCCTACAGCCGGACGATCTGGTATCCCACCTTCACCACCTTCTTCATCTCCTTCCTCTTCGGGAGAAGAGTCATCCGATGAAGGCAGTTCTTCATCTCAGCCTTCAAAACCACCTACGCCCATGGAAAATCCAAACAATCTCGCCAGACCTTGGCTCGATCAAGATGTTGTGGCCATACCTGGACCTAACACCCTTTGCCTAAACATCTGGAGAAATGGCTCCTTAAATTCAATCCAGACTCTAAGCAAATCACCGAGGATCATATAAAAAAAATCATGCTAGCAATCAGTCTCCGAAGCGTAGAACATGAAGATGTAGTATGTAGAATTTTTCCTTATACGTTTGAAGGCAATGCCTCTACGTGGTATTTTTCCCAACAACCCCACACCATTGTATCTTGGGATAAATTCAAATCTTGTTTCCTCGAGAAATTCGGAGATGATAAATCTCCCGAAGTCTTAGTCATGGAACTCTCCAGCTTAAAGATGAACCTTAAGGAAAAAATAAAATATTTTAATCAAAGGTTCCTCACATTAAAAAATCAAATCCCCATTGATTCAATGCTTGCTGAAAATGTTATTGTCACATATTACACCAAATCCCTACACCAAAATATAGCAATTTGGGTAAAAACGTCTAAGAAGGCAACGTTATTGGAAGCCTTCGAGGAGGCAAGCCAAATCGAGAAAGATATTCTAATCCTAAAAGATAATCTTAGTAACGAGGCAGAGATTACCCCATCTTCTAAGAAGAAGATAAAAATTCTTTCTAGACCTCCCCAAACCAAAACTCAATCAAAGAGTTCAAATATGGAAAGTTTACAAAAGGTCATCCAAAAATTTTCAAATCAAGTCGTAGACTTAAGGAGATCAGCTGAAGAAGCATCTCCAAGCAAAGGGACTTACAAACCCCCTTTTAGAAAACCTTTTCCCTCAAACCGACCAAACCTAAATCCTGAAGGCCTGAACCTCGAAAGCCTACAATATGCTATACAGACAATCCTTGAAGCACATGATAACTTATTTCCCCCTGATATTTCTAAAGATGTGGTTGAAGAAGAAACAATCGAAGAAGATGAATCCTCTCCCAATATATTTGGTCATTTTTCCGACAATATCTTTCAAGCCAATTTTGAAATTGTCAATCCTTACAATACCAGAAGCAAAACCCAGAATAAACCCTCTTCTGAAATTGGAACTAATGTGCCTCAAAAATAGTTTAAGAAAACTGAAACTAAATAGAATTCAACAACCTCAAGTTTAGAATACGATTTGATTGAAGACCTAAAGAAACTTAGAGCTAATATTTTTGTTTATGAACTATTGAAATTTCCTTTTCTTCTACAGAATATGCTTCAGAACATTGCAGAAAACAACAAAAATAGCAATCTGAACAGCAAGAAAATTATAGAAATCAGTCCTAAAACACCTCAAAAGGTCCCTACTAAAACAACACTAGAACCCTCGGATAAAAGAGACATTGTTGTTAAAAGTGTATCAAATGTAAATAAATAATTCCAGGGACCGCGACTAAAAACCAGCAAAGTTCTGTTGTTAATACTTGCAAAAATGTCCCACCTTTTTTATTTACTTTTGAAATTTTCAATAGGAATGTACATAACTGCATGGTAGATTCGGGTGCATCATCAAATCTGATGCCCTGGTCTGTCTGCCAAAAAATCAATGCTAAAGTTCAATCTTCCAGTTTGAAAATTATTCAGCTTGATCAGGCCAGTGTTAAAGTAATAGGTGAATTAAAAAATGTCCTTGTTAGGATATCCTCTAATCCTAAGGTTCACCAGATTATTGATATCATTGTCATTGACATCCCTAAGGTATATGGCTTATTTTTAAGCAAGGATTGGTCTGAATAGTTGCATGGCTACTTTGCGACAGATTAGTCCCATTTGTGGCTGCCAGAGAATGGGAAGCCTAGCAGGATCATGATCAATTGTGAGTGTTACCTCAAGCTTATCGTGACCGATTTAAATGACGCTAATGAACCATTTACTGCTTCCGCTAATTCACCTAAAATGCAGGGAGTGAACACCTTTTTCAGTAACTTCATGGCGGAAAATTCTATCATCACTGACCCAGAATAGCAGTCAGAACTCATGACATGCACACAGTTGGAAATACTACCTAATGTGGCTAATACAGGTGATGAAGCTCACATATGGTCTCTGTACTTCGATGGATCCAAATCTAAAGAAGGATTTGGTGCAGGATGTGTGCTCATTGACCCAGCAGGTAACAAAACTTCAATCGCTTGCTGACTAGAATTTGAATGCACAAACAACATTGTTGAATACGAGGCACTTTTGCGAGGACTTAGAAAGGCACTAGATTTGAAAGTATAGAATTTAATGGTATTCGGCGTTTCATAAATTGTGGTCAGATAGGTAAGAAATTTCATTCATTGTCTATCGCCACACCTGAAAATTTATCAAGCTGAGGTATGGAATCTGATACACAAATTTTTCGTGTTTAACATTAAATCCATTCTGAGATTAAATAATTCAGAGGCTGACTTGTTAGCTAACGTTGCTTCCAAACTTTTTCCCGCAGAGGGCCTTTCTCCAAACGCATTTTTGATTCAGTTGTTATTTAGACCATCAGTCTCAGAAAACATCACTAACTGGAGAGTGTTCGATGATGATCAACAAATCATCAGTTTCCTGCACATGCAAGACACTTTCTGAGGTGTGGTTATTGATGAAGGCACCCACGATGAAGACCTCCATAATTTTACGGTAATATCAGACCCAAGGTCTCCCGAATCAACATTAGATCTGGTAAATTCTATCCTGAAATCTATGGTAAGATTAGAAAAGTTTTATGATTTGCATGAAAAATTCAGAAAATCAGTAAATTGTAAAACGAATAGTTCTTCCTTGACCCATGAAAAGGTAAATCTGGGGACTAAAGATAATCCACAATGCATCAATTTGGGAACAGGATGTTCTGAGCAAGAGAAATCAACCTTTATAAAACTGTTTAAAGAATTTAAGGATGTCTTTACTTGGAAATATGATGATCTAAAAACGTTTGACCCTAACATTATACAACACATCATCCCCATGAAACCCCAGACTCAACCTTTTCAATAGAAGATGAGAAAGATGCACCCCAAACTTGAACCAACGGTCAAGAAAGAACTAAACAAACTATTGAATGCAAAGATAATCTTCCCAATAAGACACACACAGTGGGTATCTAATATCGTCCCTGTGAGGAAGAAAAGTAGCGAAATTCGACTCTGTGTCAATTTTCAGAACTTAAATCGAGCATCTAGCAAAGACAATTACTCTGTTCCTCCGATGGAACAAATTCTCTAGTAGGTATCCTATTCTGAAAGATTGTCACTACTGGACAATTTTTCAGGGTACAACCAGGTCCTCATGTCTCCCCCAGACTAGCTGAAAACCACTTTCCGTACTCCATGGGGTACCTATGCCTATAGAAAGATGCCTTTTGGGCTTATAAATACCGGGGCCACTTTCCAAAGAGCGATGGATATATCTTTTCGTGGTTTAATCAATCAATCTGTAGTGGTCTATCTTGATGACGTCACTGTTTTCTTCAAAAATAAGGGGGATCATTTAGCCCATCTGAGATCTGTTTTACAATGATGTCGTAAGTATGACATATCTCTAAATCCTAAAAAATATGTCTTTGTAGTGGAACAAGGAAAGTTGCTCAGATTCATAGTATCCAATGAAGGGATGATCATTGATCCTGAAAGAACTCAAGTCATTTCAAAGCTTCCTCCCCCCTCTTCCAAAAAATCTATGCAATCTTTTTTAGGTCAGATAAATTTTGTCACAAGGCTTGTCTCGAGTTTCTCGGAAATGGTGAGGCCATTGCAAAACTTAATAAAAAAGGATGTGCAATACCATTGGGCACCACAAGAAAGTCAAGCCGTTGACTCAATCAAAAAATCCATAGTGGAGGCTCCATTCCTAATGAGCCCCAACTTTTCACAAGATTTCGCTCTTTACACATTCGCCTCTGATCGATCTTATGTCGTTGTGCTAACCCAAAAGAATGTTGAAAACAATGAAATTCCCATTTCCTTTATGAGCTCAGCCTTCAAGGGAGCAGATCTTAATTATCCGGTTATTGATCAACAGGCTTATGCTGTTTTTAAAACGGTAAAACATTTTTGATCATATCTACTGAAATCTAGAACCAAAGTCATTGTGCCTTACCCTGCTGTCAGAAATTTGTTAGTTCAAAAAGAAATGGGTGAAAAATGGGAAAAATGGATGACATCCTTACAAGAGTATGACCTCTATATCATCCCTGCACAAATTTTTATAGGCCAAGGTCTATGTAAATTAGTCGTTGATTCAGTTGAAAAACAACAAAGTCAAACTGATGTGTTAACTGAAGATCAACATAATCAAAGTCAAATATGTTGTGCACAAGATCCTGCCAATTCTTGGTTTGATGACATTAATTTTTATCTAACACACTGTTCATCTCCTCATCATCTTGATCCAAAAAAGAGAAGAGCATTAAGATTAAAATCTGCACCTTTCCAGCTGGTGAATGGTATATTATTTCGTAAAAATTTTGATGAAATCCTTATGCATTGTCTGGAAAGAGATGAAGCAGATAAAGTGTTATCTGAATTGAATGTAGGAGAAGTTGGTGGTCACTTCGGTGGAGACACTACTACTCACAAATTATTAAGAGCAGCGTACTATTCGTCCATGCTATTCAAATATGCCCATACATTATGTCGCAAATGCATAATCTGCCAAAAGGCTTCTAGATGAGTACAGAAGGCGGCATTCCCACTGCAACCTGTCTCGGTGGATTTCCCTTTTCAGAAATGGGGTCTTGACATCATTGGCCCAATTAACCCTGCCTCCTCGTAGCAGCATAAATACATCATTACAACAACAGACTATTTTACTAGACGGTCTGAGGCTGCACCATTAAAAGTGGTAAACACCAGTCAAGTAATATATTTCCTTAATTCAAACATCATTACTCGATTTGGTATTCCTGAATGTCTGGTTTTCGATAATGCTTCCTACTTTTCATCCCTCGATATGAGTGACTTTTCTTTAGAAAAAGGGATAAAACTAAAATATTCTGCCATCTATTACCCCTAACGAAATGGTTTGGCAGAATCGACAAACAAAAACCTGATCAAGATCATCAAGAGGACAGTTTTCGAAAACCACAAAAAATATCACAATGCACTATTCAATGCAATATGGGCTGATAGGGTGACTCTGAAAACCACTGTTGGTAACTCCCCCTTCTTTCACGTTTACGAAAGGGAAGCAATTCTTCCTCCGCATGTTCTGCTTCCCTCTCTGCAACTATCGCAGAAAGTTGAGGAAGAATATTATCCTCCCCTGGAAAGTCGGATTAACGCTTTGATGAAGTTAGAAGAGGTAAGAGCCTAAGCGAAACAAAAGCTGGATCAACATCAACGTATTGTCAGAAGCTGGTTTGATTGAATTTCTACCTCGGATAGGAATTTTGAGGTAGGTGATCTTGTCCTCAAGTGGGATAAACCTCATGAGGGGAAAGGGGAACCTACCAAGTTCCAAAACATGTGGTTGGGACCTTTCTTAATCGCTGAAAAACTATGTCCCAGTTCTTTCCGCCTACAGAATTTAGAGGGACAGCCAGACACCTTCCCAGTGAATAGACAAGCTCTCAAAAGGTATTTCACCTGAAAAATCTCAGATACACCTTTTGTACATATTTTTTCTGTATTGGTTTGTTATTCTTTCCATTTTCTTTTCCTTTTTATTTTTTTTATTTTTGTTTTCTTATTGGCTTTCCGGGTCAAACATGCATGTATTATGATTTAGTTTAGAAAAGGAGAACATAATGCTTCATCTTAAAAAAACTGTCAAGGACTGTTGGAGCATCAACTGTTGTGTTTTCCTAAAACCGTAGACAAGTTAAAGATGGTTTTTTGTTCAGAATTGATTTTTGGTTTCAATTTGCATTTCAGAGAAAACATGACTATTATTAAAAAATCTCTTTACGTTGCCCTTACTTTTAAGAAAGAAACTCAAGGATGCCTTTTTGTCCTCAAAATATTAGTTTCATTTGTAAACTATTTTCAGATCATGATGAAGGTTATCAAGCAAAAATTAAAGGTCTAGAAAATAACAAGTCTTGTAAAAACTGGAATTTTCAGTGTCACCCCGCTCTTTTGAATGTCTTTAAAATTATATCAGATTGTGAATAATTTCTCAAGAGTTGTGGGAAGTGTTTGTAAACCCATCGGGATACTGAACAGGTCTGGTAGTAGCAGGTAAATGCATGCATGATTCCAAGACAACTTCACTGGGGTACTGAACAGCCCCGCTGGCAACGAAGCGATGTCAGGTTATAGAATATTCTTAGGTATAAATTTTGATATTGGTCATAAGTACCCTTCATTTTGAATTGAAATTTCTTGGATAGGATAGAGCTGTCAGAGTGGGCTAATTGACATCCCTGTCGAGGCTATGGACACCTACCGGCAGCAGTGGCCCTGTCAGCAACATTGGAGCCATTAACTTAAACATCGTGGCTCTCATTTGTGAAGTATGTCACCAGATTTCATTTTTAATGAGAAATATCTTAAGCTGGACCACGTATTGATTTTCAAGATGCTTAAATGTCTTTCAATTATTATTTGATCTGAAATCATTCAAATATTTATGACCTGAACTCATTGGTGATAAAGAGATAATTTTTTCTCCCAGCAAGTCGCCATTGTTGGCAGTCCTACATATTTTCACCTTTTAAAGCATCAAATAATAAATTATGTAGTTGCCTACCCGGGGTCATATGGTTATTGCTTTCCATAAGCAATTTTTGATGTTTTTGGTTATTCCTAGTGTTTTCCTTTCTTCTTTTTCATGCTTCATTCATGACTGAAGGAATGAACGAAGCATTAAGACTTATGATTGTATTACCGTTTTATCTAAAGTTTATGAAAGGTAGATGTCTCTACAGTTTTTAACAATAAAGTCTTTTTCTGCTATGAAGCTCATCTTGTTTATTGCTTTAAACTGGCTCATCGATTGTGAAGTGTGCTTTGAATTGTTGTTTGAAACACCAAGGATCCATTGAAATTAAACTATGCTATATATATATGTGGCTCTTGGTAAGACCTATTCTCGTCACTACACTTTGGTTTACAAAATTTTCCTCTCCTAAACTTTAGAAACCAATTCCACCTTGTTGTGCAATGATAAATTTTAATGAACTTGGTCGTGACCTGTACCCTGTGGCAGGTGGCAGTCCGACAACGATATGCCCATCATTTCGAGCTAAGTCTTTGGTTTCATATGTACTCTTCGCATTCATTTCGCAAAACGACTTTCATTTTGTATTACAGAACCTCTTTTCATACGCGTGTTGACGGGCGAAATCGACCGTCCGTCAACTGGGAGAGTGGAACCGATCCGGGGTTGTCTAATAACCCAAGCCGTTTGGAATGAACCACCCTGACGAGTTTAACGGCTCTGTTGGCCGCTCTAAGGTCCTAGGAGAACCGAAGAGGAAACTAATCTAAACTAACTAATCTAACTAAAATAAATAAAACAAACTAAACTAAAACTAAATACAAGAAACTAACTAAAATAAAACTAATAAAACAAATAAAACAGACTAATATATAATCTAATTAAAACGAACTACTAAATAAACTAAACTAAAACTAAATATAAACTATTCTAACTATTCTATATACAAACTACTAATTACTATTACACTAACTCTAATAATTAGTTATCTAACTACTAGTTATACTACAACTTATTCACAAATATACAATATACACAACTGGCAGATTTCAATAAAACCTGTGAAAATTATTTGTTTTCTACCCTTAGACAGCCAGAGATATTTTTTGATTTTTATGATTTTATGAGAAATAAATAAAAAATTAAATTACTGAAATTAAACAACCTAATATATTAATTCTAACTATACATCTAAATATCTAAACTAAACTACTGATAAGAACAGTAAACAAACAAGGGACTAACTGACCTGGAAACGCTTCCAATTTTTCCTGTGTATGATGATTTCTAAGCTGGTCAGAGGAAGGAAACTCACACCGGTTAATCCAAAAGCTTCTCGTAAACGATAGGCTGTGCTGCTCTTTGAGTTGTTTACAGGACAAACAAGACATAAAAAATATAACAATTATATGATTTATAAATCTCTGTAATAAGGGAAACCTGTTATGCAAAAACTTATACTTAATAATTCAACTTATGAAGAAGAGAAATCTGTCGTTCACAAACTGAATCAACAATTGTTATGTTCTTTAAATACTAGCAGAAATCAGATATGGATTACAGTGATTAAATTATATCATTTGCAAAATATCAAGATATCCAAAGTAGTCATTAACCAATTACAAATTGATATACACAACATGAAACAAAATATTGATATCATGATAAGCTAAAGCTGTAACAAAACACCAAATTTTGCCTCAGTCTGTATTAAAATTCCATATCCTTGTTCTCCCACGAATGAGGATGATCATTATTACAAAAATAATAGGTTTTTATAAGTCTTTCCACGGGGTAAAACCTCCTTGTGGATAATATCAAATTGTTTTATATAATCTGGGAGATATCCCAAAATCAACTAAACTAAGAAAATGAAAATGCAAGTGAAACATTCCAAATATCTCCTAACTGCTCATTAACTCAACTGCAATTTCGAATTTACCTGCAATAGACCAAAAATATCAAATTAGAAAGATATTTCATCAGCAAAATAATAAAAATCTAATCTTACAGACTTAGCTACAGAATCATCCGATTCTGTAGCTAGTCTAAAATAGCATACAGGACCAGATAGAAATCAAATGAAATCTTTTTAAAATAATCCAATTTAATTTTTTAATAAAGATTGAAATCGAATCACTAATGGTTCAAGTAAATTTATCATTCAAATTAAACTAAATCGAAAGAGATCCAATCAAAACAGGATAAGAATGCTTTGTTTTTCAGTTGCCATAAAATAGGGTCAAACCATAACAGGATTGTTTTATATCAAATGAAATCAATGGTGAATCATATCGTATAAGATACGATGTAACACAATCATAATCGAACAATCGTAATTGAACACAATCAAAATTGATTTGTTACAACTGTTACAATGCGCATAAGATTTATGTTGTTTTAATCAAATGCCAATATGGAAAAACTGTTACGATTATTGCCAAATAAACATTCATCAAACTCCGCCATAGATTTCAATCGTTGAGCGTTTACATAGTCAACAGACAGGATCACATAGTGATCGTAACCATCAACAGCAATGATAACCATAAACTGGGCAGCAATCAAATATAGAAACAAATCGTAATCCTGGGTATAATCACTTTCATTCCCAAATCAAATTTAAACAATATATTTGTTGCAATATGAATCGAGATGATAACACGGTCAAACAAAACAATGCAAATCGATTAGTTGGGTATAACAGTTATGACTCATATCTATTCGTAATTTGGTTATGCCTTAACAGAATGGTATTCGAATTGATCATGGAATATAACAGTTAACCATTATTTCCAACCATATCGTATAGACTATAACCAATTTCGAATCAAAACATTGACTGTGTTTGAAATTGAAATACCAGAAATAGCCTGCGTTTAGAAAGGATATTAACAACTTCAATAAGTAACAGAGAACCCAATTTAATCCAAATTAAAACAAACAAATCCATATCATGATCAATAGAATCAAAGCTAAATCCAATCAAAACTAATCCGGGAAACGAAATTCGATTAACCAAAACAAAAATATGCATATAGTGCATGCTTATGTGTCAAAGCGAATCCATGCTGCAAACAGAGATAAAGGTTTATCATATAAAAAGGTGGTAGTCATACCAGTGAGGCTGCTCGAGCTATGCCAATTTTGAGTTAACAACCGCTGTAGCTGACTCCACGTTCTTGAATAAAATCGAACATGTTGTTCGTTGTTTCTTATCAGTGGTTTGAAGCTCAGCCCTTTGCTTGGTAAGCCTTGCAACTTGATCCTCCAAATAGTGAATCCTGGACTGTAGTATTGGCACGTCGAAACAATACATTTCTAACCATGAGCCACACTGATCACATGGTGGAGCAGCCGGTTGAGATAGAGCAGGAGGGGGGTTTGACGAATCACCGAGGGTTTCACGAGGCATTTTAATGCCGGGGTAATCAGGGTCATTTCGCAAGCAATGTGGTAGGTTTTTGACAAAATCGTATGAGGGTTTGTCACATAGACCTTCAGAATAGGGATACTCACTTGCCAAAAAACATTCGACGTCTGAATCAGAATCTTCACTCACCATGATAGGGTCAGGGTTGACAGGAGGTCTTGGTTTGTTTCTCGCCATGCGAGAGATTAATCGGGCATTCTTTTTGCCTTTGGAATTCACAGTAGGTTTGGCCTTAGGTCTTTTAGCCATGGGTTTAACATTTTCCACATTCCTGGTGACAGAGTCGGGTAGGTCGATAAGTGAGTCGGGTAGGGGTTTAGGTAACAGAGCACTGTAAGGGACAGGGGGTACAAATTTTCTCTCGGTCACCACAGGTTTGTCAACCTGTGGTGGGCTTGAGTCCTCAAAATTATTGCGATTAAGAAAATCATCCCAACAGTCACGGTGTAACCCCAAATGACAGACCACAAGCATTTTAATTAACCCAAAGTGAAAAAGGATATTATCGTCCTGATTCCGTTTGTATCTTTTAGACATTTTAAACAGACTCTTATGCAAGTAAAAAGGCATATTAAGCTCATATCCCATGAAAACCATAAGTAGCCGAAGGTGATACAAGAAAATGAAACCATACCGACCCTCACAGGTGATAAACTTCTTGGTTATCATCAGCAAGTCGTGCCAACGTTGCTTGAGCATATTCGTGGGCAAACCTTTGTCACAGGAGTTCACCTTTCGAGACTGGAAGAGCAATGTCCATGGGACATCTTCCACTTTGCAATTTTTTGACCATTTCTGTCCAGTAGTAGGCAAACCGGTAGCTAAACTGAGAAATTGCTCGTCAATTTCTAATTGCACATCCCCAACCTTGGCTCGGCAGCCATCAAAGGTTAATGCGAATTGTCGAGCCACGCAAGGGTTAAAGCCATCAAACTTTCGTATGAACGGGAGCCAGCCAAATTCCTCAAGGTCACTGTAAGCCCCATCGAACATCAATAATTCCTGGCTACCATTGGGTTCAGCCCTTACGACTGGAGCCATGGTGCGGGCGCATGGTAGGGTTCGGATAAACACACAGGAGCAAAATCGTTTGGGCTAACAGCTGAGAACGATGAAAGGGGAGCAAATTAATGTATGCGTACGAGGGTGGTGGGATTATCACCGCCATGCAGCATAGTAATGGCAGAGTACAACACTATTCAATCAATCATAGTATCATTTAAACCATATTAATCGCCCAATCCAAAAATTGAGCGGTGGATAGTATACCAATATGCCAATGTATCGTTCAATACGAAATCAAACCCAAAGTTTAATATGTGCCATCAAATAATTCAAACCATTGTCTTTCAACGTTAAATTAAAACCCAAATGTTTAACCAACGCACCATTTCATACATTTTTAATCAAAGGTTTTAGAATATAGTGACAAGAGATAAAATCGATAAGCCAAGAGCTTATAATAATAAGAATCACATCATATAAAAACCAAAATCAACCATGACCCCTATATAATCAAGTATAACCCTCAATGCCTTATCAATCAAATAAAAGTCAAGTTGCGCAATCAAAGCAAGAAGAGGCAATCTGGACATAGTTCAAAAAATCATTCCAGCCACTTAATAACAAACCAAAGGTAAGTTCCTTTCAGAACATTAATGATGGTCCAAAAAATGATAGAGGAGTTTTCACGCTTACAGTCGTGAAAACTAAATGGAAACCCATTTGCAGGTGTCGCATGAAAATATTGTCTATTTGCAAAATGCGACGATAATTTGAAGTTCAGAAGACAAAGGTGTAGGCAGCTTATAGGGCAATAGAAAAAATTGTATTGGCTGCCAACAACGCGCTAGGGTATTGATGAGTTTTGGGTCTGAGTTTTCGCTCTGGTCTTCTCTGTCCTAGAAACCTTCCATACTCACTATGTTTTTCTATCTGCCTTCCAAAACCTCATGGCCCCGGTCCTAAGAATTGAACCCAATGGCTCACAAACCCCGCTCCTCTATGATGATTCAAGGGATGGCCTTAAGGGTCTAGGCTGGCTCAAATTTCTTGAGAAATTTTAGGGTTTTAACTTGCAAGCCACTAAGGAATTTTCCCTTTCTTTTGATGGCTGCAAAGCCAAAGTAGGAGACATTTAGGTCAAGGTCACGGAGGAATTTTTAGGCCAAGCAACAGGTCTTCCACTTAGCGGATAGAAGTGGTTTAAAAATTCCAAGGTCGAGGAGGTACCATGGAGCTTGTTCTTCACCTCTAGGAAAATCAGTTGTTGTGATAAAGGTATGCCTGTATCCTTGTTGAAAAATCAGTGGCATGGTTTACTAGCAATTCTGAGACAATTCATGACATGCGAGGGTCACTTTGGTCTTATTTTCCTGTATCACATACATTTTTTGATGAATTTCATCGGGTTTCAGTTAAATATGCCCTATTATTTATTGAGAAGCCTGTATAAGATGGCAAAAAGGTATAAGAGACAGCATTTAAACTCCAGTCTGTTTCATCATGGTTTGATAAATATATTGTTAGTTCATCAACTAAAGTTGCAAAATGATAGTTGGGACGCCTTTCTAATCCTAAATGGTTTCGTTACACCCAGTATCGGGGAGGTTGATAAGCCCGTGATGGAATAAACCTTAGTGCCTGCCACTGACAGAGCAGTTCTTTCATCTAAAGAAGCCTGTGTTACAGCCATCCTCAATAAGCCTATGCCTGAGCAAACATATGTTGAGCCGACAGCCTTTGAAATTCATGGCCATGAATAGCATGCCTATCCTTACACCTCTACTAAGAACGCAAATAGGCCTTCATACAAACCATCTAAGGGTGACATGGATATAGGGTCAAAAAAAAAAAAGGGAAGGTAGGTTAATCTCAAGAAGCCTACATAATAAATCGAACTCTCATGTGAGCCCAATCAAAATGATTGAGGTCCATGAGAGCTCCAATTCTAAGATCGAGATATTCTTGGCCAAAGAAGACCCTCCTTACCTTAAACCAGATCTCGGCCAGGCTTATAATTTCGTAGATAATTTTCCACCCTGCCTGAAGCACAGTCAAGAATTTCCAGGTATCAAGCTTGATAAGAAACCCACAGGCAACAATGGATACATTTTGACACATGGCCGTGGACATTCTCAAATAGCTATCACAGATTCACGGTGTGAAGTTTGTCTATTTTGGATCGATAAATATTATACAGACATACCTATTTTGCAATCGCAAATCAAAACCCTCACTGTTCAGATCGACTCGCTAAAGGATGAAAATCATAGGCTAAATTCCACTATTCAAAGGCAAGGCAAGCATTTGAAAATGACTAGGAACATAATAGTTAAGAATTTTGAGACTGTTACAACAGTAGTTAATTCTGAAATCCTGTGAATCAAATTTAGCATGCAGTTAAGAGGTAAGGATTTGATTGATTGCCTTAGTTTTATTTTTATTTTTCATTTTTTTTAATTATATAGATTTAAGTTTATTTTGTTGTTAAAAATGGAACTAGATACAGAATCAATTGATTCTGTAGCCAGTTTATCTTCATTCAAATTTGTGGAAATTAGTGGTTATAACAATATCTAAACTCATTTATTTTCGTTTTTGTTTTTAGGATATCAAGCAGTTTATGGTGATCAAATGATATGAAGCATTTCTGGGCTTATTAGCCATATCTTTGGCCCATTTTTTGTAAACAAGAACAAACTTTTTATAGTTTTAAGAGATACAGTGTGATCTGGAGTGGTCATATTGCCCTCTATTTTGTAATCAACAAATCATTTTGGAGATTTAAATCTTATCCCACAAGATAAGATATTTAGCTCTTCTAAACTCTTTAAATACTTGTAATTTTTGTAATCAAGGCATCCTCGCCTAGGGCAGGAGATGGACGTTTGATTTACAGACTTTAATGGAACAACAATGCACATTTTGGCTTTAGCTTCTTGTGGATAGTGTCTTCATTTAAGTTTTTGTTTATCTTCATATCATAATAAGTTTTTGATAGCTTTAGTATTCATCATTTATTATGTTATTAGGATAATTCTTTTATGAATGTTGTCCATAAAATGCTTTATCCATAAAAGGAACATCAAAAAAGATTTCTATGTTCTTTCTTTATCTGCTTCTTCGAAAGAAGTCATTTTTACATCGATTTACACAAGTTTCGATTAAAACTTGTAGCCTGTAAATAATGTATATAAATGACAGTTATCTATATTTAGCTTAAATACACCTATTACAGTCACATTATATACATATGTACATATATGTAATATTTATTAATTAGTTTTCTATTTCTTTTCTTCTATTTTTGTTTCTTTTAGGATTCTTAGATTGGCCAACGGAGACATTAAACTCGTCAGGACGAGTTATACCAAATGGCTTCGGTTACTTAGAAAACCCCAGACCGGAATCGTTCTTCCAATTGGCGGATGGTCATTTTCGCCCATCAACAGTCGGCCATCCCTGAGTCAGTCCTGAATCATTTGTTACTCTGATCTACTTCAAATCTTGTTACCTGTTTCGTGTCATTGATGGGGGATACATTAAGGCCCTCCCGTGACGAGTCTTTTCTTGTCGACTTCAACTCATTATCTAGGAGTTAGACTTAGAAACTAATTGGTACCTTGGATCTTGCATGCCTCAATGGCAGGTTTCCTCACTTTCGACAGTGGGTTTTTATTATTGACCCCTGATCCAGAGATTCCGCCGAGTGTTCGACCTCAGCTCATTGATTCACATTCATTAGATTGTAATAGTGTACCTTGGGAGTCATTGTCATTAATGGTGATTTCCCTCGCACTTGTTAACGGTTTTCACTAATGGCCGGTAATCAAGTGGTTTCTACCATGTTCGACTTCAGCACATGTATTCACATGGTTAGATTCATACTGTAGAGTGGTGGATATGAAGACCCCGAATATTTTCCAACATATTCAGGTTG
Organism: Picea glauca; assembly: GCA_000966675.3. NCBI lineage: Eukaryota > Viridiplantae > Streptophyta > Pinopsida > Pinales > Pinaceae > Picea > Picea glauca. The sequence goes on along the minus strand of JZKD02S1893912.1, from coordinate 810,248 downwards.
AGTTGGAGTATATTCAGTTTGTACTATTGCATAGATCCACATTGTATGTCTCGTGGCTATGTTCAAATTTGAGTCTTTAACACATAGATCCACAATGTATTTTTGGTGGCTATGTTCAGATTTGAGTCATAATGGCATGGATCCACAGTGTATGTTTGGTGGCCATGACCTGTATTACTTGACATGGATCTTCGCATGTTGGCATTTATGATTTGAGTCATTTGTATTCTGAGTATGGGAATCCATACCTTAGTGATGATGTATTATTTTACTGTATTTCCTTGTTTGTTGGCAGGTTTCTGACCAACGTGTTCAGTGTTCCCTACACACACTCGACAAAGTATTTTATCTATCACTCTGTTCTAACTTCATACTTTAGGGGGCTCTCTGTTACACATTATTTTTGTCATCCCTATGACCGTTAATGATGTAAACCTATATGTGGTGATGTAAACCTATATGTTGCCTTCAAAGGGGTCAATAGCTTGAATCCCTGAAGAAAGAAGGGAGAAGAACTTTCACTGAGAGAAGAAGTTGTATTTTCCTTTCTAAAAACCCTATTTTGGAGGATTTTTGCAGGTTGCTATATACACAGGGTGCGGAAATGCCTTATTTCCATAGGTTGAACTATATCTAGGGTGTGGATTTTTTGCAGGCTACAATATAGCTAGGGTGTGGCGGCCTTTGTACGTGGGAAAAACGAGCATTTTCTCGATGCTTCTAGAAGGAGAATCTTCTATGGTGAGGTGGCCTCCGAATGCTTTAGATCTTACTCTCTTTCATGATTTAGTGGGATCATCCTAACCTCATCACCTTATCCTCTTCAGCTTATAAAAGGAGAGGATCTCTCATGGAGACAGTTAGCTTGAGCTCGATTGGGTTGGAAATTTCTTGAGTCTTTGAGATTAGAAATTTGGCTTGAGATTGTTAGCTTGGTGTTATCACTGAAATTTCGTCCGCAAATGGTTACAGGAATCTAGCATATTCAAACAATTATGAGGTCCCTCATGGGCCAAAATTACCAAAAAGCATTTCCAAAAGGTCCAAAAACTATACAAGCAGTGATAAAATTAAGGTGCGTTATGACTACACAGGGCGCGCGCTCACATGCGCGAACCAGAAATGCACGAAAAGCGCACATGCGCACGATGGTCAGCCTCCCACCCACTTCTGGTTCATCTTCGAAGTTTATTTGACATCCAAATCTCGGCTGGATGTGACTCGGTGGTTGGTTAAAGACTTAAAATTTCCCTAAATAGCCCCTTTTCACACTTAAAGCTGGTTTCAAAATACCTCAAAGTGGTGCTATAAAACAAGGCCATGGGTGCACTACATTTTCAAGGAATTCATTTGCAAGGTTATGTTGCTATTATTCTCTTGGGAAATCCTCTTTTCTCATCAAGAGCATACTAGAATCATTACATTTGGGCAATCCATCTCACCTCTTGAGTGGATTAGCTTGGGATTCTTTCACCATTTCTTTCAAGTTTGAAAGTTGTAAGAAGAGCTTAGTTGTGGGGGTCCAAGAGCCCTCCCTTGGAGTAAGAAGGAACCCAAAGTACTCTTTCTTCTTGGTGTTTTCTTTTCACTAATATAATCCTTTCCATTAGTGACATGAGTCTTATTGGTTTTTTGTTCTTATGTCCTTATGCTCAATAGTTTAGTTGTTCTTTCATTTTCTAGTTTAATTCTTAGCTTAGTATTTTATGTTTCTTTCTCTAACCCTTTACTTTATAGTTGACTTGCTTAGCTAACCCAACTAAGCTTGTAAGCACCTATGTTTTGACCATTTAGGTGAAAAAAGAGGCACAAAAGATTGGCGACTCCACTCGGGAGAGGTATCAATTTCCTACCCCATTTGGATTTTTCTAGCTCTACTTTTGATTTATTTAACCTTTAGGTGCCTTAATCGGCCCAAGCCGACCTGCAAAACATCCAATTCAAAGATGAATTGAGAGAATTCCATTCGGAATTTTCTTCACAGCCATGTGACAGGTGTGCACGGGTTTATTGGCCCACAGTCGCGCATCGTGCACACGTGCACCAAAGTTACTATGTTTTTCAGCGCCCTCTGTGCACATGTGCCCAAAATTTTGTTTCGGTCTGCGCATTGGCGCTCAGTGCACCTCTGTCTACTCTGAGACCCGCACACCTATGCAGAAAGATACACATTGTAATCCTTTTTGTGATTTGGGGAAGGCCTCTAGCCTTCTTAAAGATGATTTCATGCATGTTGTAATCTGCACCACACTTAGTTCCCTCTCCATATAAAGGGATTAGTCAAAACACATAGGCACTTAGGGGGTTTAAAATCATTATT
>JZKD02S1893912.1:794640-807617 GCA_000966675.3 Picea glauca | reverse complement strand
TAACTCCCCGTTATCTGGTTCTCACATTTTCAAAACAATAGAAGTTGTCAAATAGGGAACTTTAAATCCTCCAAGTCAAGTGTTCCTAACACCATAAGGCAGGGAGATACCCATCAAGGGTTGAAGGTTGAAGTTTGGTTGTTCTGTGTGTCCCCCTTGAGGCACCCACCTCTTATATGGGATCCATCTTATGACCCATTTATTAGGTCGAAAATCTAAATGTCACACTTTGACTGAGGTACCTAGTGACCAAATTTTAGGACATCTACCCAGGTGGAAATTGTGGGCTGCAATTGCACCTTGATCAGATTTTGTGTGGCTATTGGGAAATATCACCATTTCTTTCAGGATATGCCCCATTTACCCCTGATTATAACTGATTACTTCATCCTTCACTAGTTTCTCTTTCGGTGACTTCAGACCCCACTATTGAGTACTATTGGAAGGTCCAGTGCTATTTGAGAGGAAGGACATTATGTCTTTTAGGACACGAGCATTTGTTTTCTTTGATCCCCCACGCGGACAAAACCCACTTATCCACATATATGCTTCTTTATCAAAACACTTTATGTATGATGCACTTCTGATTACATTTTGATTTAGATATATATTGTGTAAAGTTCAAAAACTTGAAGCAAAACGCTCTTGTTTATTTATCACTCTCACCACCATTTTCACACATCCACTCAACTAGTCAGACATCATAGGGGACCCACAAAACCCCCATTGTTCCAGATGCTTGCTAAACCTCCCTCCTATCCTAGGGGGAGCTACTAGTCTAGCCAACTCATCGGCTCCACCTTCTCACACCCCTGTGAGTGCCACTATCTTAGGATTAGATTTGCTTGGTTCCACCTTACCTGGGTCCAATTCCCAAGGTCCACCTGTTACCCATGATTTTGGTCCTCATGATGATGTATTAATGATGGTTTACTCAGGCTCTCCATAAGAACTTTCTCCTGAGAAAAGTTACTTTCATCCCTTTCGAGAAATCACATTTTTTAGGACTGTTCGCAGGTTGCTAGTACATTTGCCTGCGAGAATGCATGATTCTCACAAGCTGCCTTAAGCCAGGGTGTGAGAAGTTTGCACTGTGTTGAACTGCTAGGGTGTGAACCTTCTTTAAAGCAAGGAAAAAGATGAATTCTCGAAGCTTCTAGAAGGGAATCTTCTAGAAGGATGAGATGGCATTCGAATGGTTATCCTAGTACTGGATTCCCTGATATTTTGGGATCATTCCTATCCAAGTAACTAATTCATTCTCTCCTATATATTGATGGAATTCTCATGGAAAAGGTTAACAAGCAAGATTTATTGGAGAATTAGAGAAAGATTTGTGTGGAGAACTGAAGCTTGAACAGCAGCTTGGAGGCTACAATAGGCCTATCAAAAGAATTTGATCTTCTTCATGCAAAGAGTGAGAAAATGTGTGTGTCGGAGCTAGGAGTCATCGAAAGGAAGGTTGCAACATCAAGGCTCAGGTTGTAATATTTACTTTCCATTTAATATTATACAGTAATATGTCCCTTTCCCATAAATCTAATTCCACTTTATTGTATAACTCCTTGATCATATACATAGATTCACTATTGAATAGATTGTGCTTTCTTCACTCCACTTGGTTTGTATTTTTTTGGTCTTGACTGTACGAGAGCATTGGAGCGAAGCGGGAGCAACAAAGACCAATGGAAGCGTTAATAAGGTATGTTCCTTGTTCTTGCCTCTTAGTTCATTCAATAGTCAAAATCTAGGGAAAGAGTATTATTCGGTCTTGCTTTGTTCTAGATCCAGGTGGATCTAGGGAGATCGGTTTGTGTCCGCACTTATGGATTTATCCTATAACAAAATTGGCGACTCCGCTGGGGAAGCATCCCATTTTCTTTGTGGATTTTAGTGTTTTTCTGTGGCCATTTGCTCTAGTTTCATTTTTCTCCTGTCCTATCAGTCTCTGAGTCTTCAGGATATCCTGATAGACCCTCTGGGTCCAGCAGTCTTTTTAAATTTTGCTTCATTTTTCAAATTTTTGACTATGTTCAGGGATTCTCGCACTGCACTTCATTGTAGCCTACAAGAATAGGTAGAGTTCGCACTCTTCCCATAGGTTTCAGTGCGAGGTTCTCGCACCCTACTCAAGGGTCACCTGCAAGAATCAGTGATTCTCGCACTGTGTATTATTGCCTGCCTGCAAACACTATTTTTCAAAATTTGGAATTTGACTTTTGGCTTTTTTAATTGCCCAGATCAGTTTGATTGCCTCTTATGAGTTTCTTAGACCTCTGATTCATATCTTTCTTGGCTTGGTTTGTGTGCATGAATAGTCTTAGGGTTTCAAGGCTTTTCTTGTCATTTTTGGCTTGACTTTCGTTTCTTGGCTTTTCTTGGCAAAACCATTCTCTCTGTCTTCAGCATATGAGTGTGGTTGATTAGTTGAGATCCAGTGATTGATTGAAAGTTATGTTTGCTTGGTTTTTCTCATTTTCTTATTAATTTGAAAGATTATTTGCTTTGGCGTTTGAGAAGACTTCTTTGGTTTGCTCTTTATTTTTTCTTTCATTGAAAGACTTGATTGGGTGTTTGTCATTGCTTGTTATTTTGGTTTTTTGGTTTTCAGTACTATCACTGTCATAGTGTAAGTCCTTTTTGAAAAGTGAACAAACAAGTTTTTCTTTCAAAAAATCATTTTTCTTTTTAGAAAACATTGAAAATCAAATTATTAAATCATTGAGTTTGTTGAAGTTTGAAAAAGACACAATAGAGAATTGTCATTTGATAAGTGATTGTTTTCATTGGCATTTTAAAGGAAATTGTGCATTGTAGTTCACGGTTGATCTTGAAAACTTTCTCTCTCTCCCATACATAGGCTTCATTGAATGCAAAGTGAAATACTTCATTCTCATCCTTACATTGTTGGGTCAGAGTCATACAACATGAGTTTCATTTCCGTTACCTTTGAGTAAACAACAGCTCTTAATAACACTGCGTAATCATAAAATTTATCTAGTAACTCTTTTCTAGGGCTCTTTTACACCAACATTTAGCTAGGCTAGCGCTTTGGAGTAGGAAGAGAGATACACTCTCCAAAAGCACAAAACACACAATAGCATCTTGTGTTAGGGAGTGTTAAATTCCATTTGCAACATCTTGTCCTGGGAAGCCCTTCTCACACAAGGGTCAAGCATTAGGTCGCATTGGTATTGACAGAGTTACTCAACCTGCTTTGTTGGTATCAATGTAGAGATTGCACATATTATGGGGGTCACTCACGATGTATACCCACAATGATGAGTGGAATCCTTTTGAGTTGATTTCGGGCTCGATACCCCGCCCTTGCGTGTGGATCGGACTGTCGAATGTTTCCCCAGGCATTATTGTTGTTTGTGGTGACCTTAGTGGCATGTCTCTCTAGGTTCTTACCTAAGGTGACTGTGAAGGGGAAAGTCTTCACGGTACCTAGAATTGACGTTGACCAAACTCACTCAGGCTCCTTGGAGGGAAAATCCACAATTACTACATGGAATCTTGCACCAGGGTGTAAGTCCGTTAAGTAGGTCATCAGCGTAACTTTTCCATCCTAGCCCCGCCCCTTCTCGTCTCGTTGTTGCGACGTTGGATTTCATCACCAACTAGTGGCTTCGAAATTAGAAGGTCTTGTTTGCTTGGTGATTGCTTCCTAGATTTTGTTTACTAGTGCGTGTTGTTTGTTTCTCGAAGTTGACCATAGGATTTTCTTCACGAAGTTTGTCACTCGCTCACAATAGCTCCACCACGACGTTCATGTAGAATGCAAGGTTTGTCTCCAGAGCATCCTGAAGGCACTCAACCCTTGTCTACAGCCGCACCTGGGGGCTCTCCTCAGCCAAGTGAAGTTCATAACCCGACCACGCCACAAGTGGAACGAACTGATTCTCTAGAGAATTTTTGAATTACCAATACTCCAGAGGATTTTCAACTTCACCCTGATACTGCGGGTTCCGAAAATTTAATTGTTACATATTCCGGGTCTCCGACTGGCATAGAAGATCCAGATCCATTTTGGTCTACAGGTGTTTTTCGTTGAGCACTGTTTGATCTTGATTCACCTGTGGTTTATAGACTCAACCCCCCTATGGTTTCTGAGACAGAGACTGTACCGTTAACTACCTCTTATCACTTTACTATCCCTGTTGAAATGGCCCATTTCACGAATACTACGAGTGTCCCAACCGATTTCACTGCGGCTAGTCTTGCTCCTATAAACACGCAGCCAACGCCCAATGTCATTCTGACACTACCTCCCAGATACCATGTGTTGAATCCCACTCCTCCGCAAACACCATCTGGTTTTCCTCGTGGTCCTTCTTCTCCTGGGCACCCTATTCCCGGTTTTATTTTGACGCTCCCTCAATTTCCTTCTAGACAACCTTTCTTGTTTTCTACTGGCAATCCTAATCCTAGTGGTACTGTTCCATCCTTTTCATCAAAATTTCCGCTTCTCGGTGGTCGAATAGGTGGTATGACTCAACCTCCTCTTACCGGACACACTCCAATTACAAAACAACCTCCAATTGGAACACACATTCCGGTTGGAGCACCATCTATGATAGGGGGACCAACCCCACCTTTTGGACAAAATATACCTCCTTCTTTGGCCCAGTATTGGAATCAGATGATAAAAAATCCTCCTCAAACGACTGGAGGGCACCAGCCTACTATAGGCCAACCATATCCAGGTATACCCAACCCTATTTGGGTTCAGGGTCCGAATGCTCAACCTCAAGTCCCCGCTCAGGGTTACAATCCCTGGAGTTACTATCCTCTCCAACCACCATCGAATCTGCCTGGGTCTTCCCATTATGGGCAGACAGCTTACGGTCCTACTGGTTTTCTGACAGGGATTCCACCCCAAAGCCATCAGTACCTTCAAGTGAATCGACAGTTACCTTTTCTTGCTACTTTGGATTTGCCGGACTTGTCTAGAATTTTAAATGATCCTATTCGTCACTCTCCCCAATGGCCTGTTATTCCAGCCAAGCTTCCATCGAACATTCCTAAATTCAACGGCAAAGTGGGAGAGGACCCAAACAATCACGTTATGACTTTTCACCTATGGTGCTCATCCAACTCATTGATGCATGACTCTATTTGTCTACGTCTTTTTCAACGAACCCTTACCGGTTCTGCTGCGAAGTGGTATATTGAATTGCCACGAGGTTTCTTCTCTGATTTCAACACCCTAGCTATGGCTTTCCTTACACATTACCAGTTACCGATCTATTATGATACCGGGACTGAGATTTTGACTTCCTTCAAACAAAGAAAAGGAACTCATATATCTGATCACATCCATGAGTGGCGAAGGAGACGGCGTCTCGTTAAACTTGAGCTCCATGACCAGTTTTTGGCTGAATGGTTTACAAAATCTTTTGTGAACGAGATTGGTAAGGAGATAGCCATGGGTGGCGTCATCACGGAAGAGCAGGCTATAAGTCATGCTCAATATCTTGACCTCGTTTATTCACAAACGGGAACCCTTTACGATTTGCTACCTGATTTGCCTCATCCTAATACTTCCATCACTTCAACTACTTCTACTGCCTTGCATGCGGCTAATGGTGTGATTGGTACTGCCCAAACCCAATCACATTTTGTTTCAAGCGTGAACCCTAAATCTGCTTCTTCTAATGTGCAAAGTGCTCCATATCCTGCCCCTCCCACCGGCAAGACTTCTGAGGTAAATGTTGTCCAATCTACCCCAGTTGGTAAAAACAAATCTAAAAAGGGGAGAGGTAAGAATAAGGAGGGAAAAAATAATAATCAAGCAGAGAAAACGAAAAACTACCCCTGTTGACGATCGGGATAAGCGCAAACCCCGATACCCTTGCCTCATCTATGGTGATGATCACTACACGAAGGATTGTCCACGACGTGCCGAAGTCAATCAGTTCCTTAAAGGAGCTCCAAAACCACCTGCACCGGCCATCTTGTCCCAACCCTTCCCGTCTCAACAACAGGCTCAGTTGGTCATTCATGACCAACCTTCTTCGTCTACAACATCCTATGTTTTGATGTGTACTGGTGATTCTAAGCAGAACAACATTGCGCTCACTACTCGAGCCAAAGATTATTCTCCATCTAAGGAGAAGGTTGATGATTTACCCCCTTCATTGGTCCAATCCTCTCCAGCAACTCCACCTACTAACGGTCCTCTTCATCTCGAATGACCGAGCCTAGACACAGTTCTGTGACCCCCTCCAAAGGGATTCATTCAGAAATTGGCTTTCAATCCTCACGCTCATGCTGCCCAGAACTACAACATTGTTGAATATCTGGCCCATGCACCTTCTGCGATGTCAGCCCTGGAAGTCCTTCAGTCTTGTCTCGCACAAAGGAAGGCACTGTTGAAAGCTATAGGTGGAATTGACCCAACAGATACAAATTTAATAATCTTTGACTTGGAAGATCACGTTCCAAGGTTACCCCCTCAACTCACGTTCCATATTCTAGATTTAATAATCTTTGACTTGGAACATTTGCCGAACTGTTATCGATGAGGGTGCCTCGACTTGTGTTATGTCTCTTGATTGTTGGAAAGCCATTGGCTCTCCTCCTTTAAATGAATCCCATAACACTCTAAAGCCTTCAATGGCTCGGGTTTTAATCCCTACGACGTTCTTCCTTCATTTCCTATCACGTTAGAAGGCAAAATGGTCCAAGTCGAAGTGGAAGTCTTTGACACTCCCCTTAATTATAATCTTCTTCTTGGTCGTAGCTGGATCGATTCCATGCGTGCTGTTGTGTCAACCCTTTTTCGTATGCTACGTTTCCCTCATCACGGAAAGGTTGTCACTGTTGATCAACTAGACTTCTTCAATTCGGATACCCATATTGGAAACATGTCGTTTATTGCCAAAACCCCACCGGGTTATGAGAACGTCGGTATAGGCCTTTTAAAGGACTCCTAGTTAATGGGTACTTTTCCCTTTCCACCGCTCGATGTTCCACGCTCGTCAGTTTCTTCTATCAATATGATCTCCACCGTGCCTCACGAACTTCCTTCATCACAGGACCCTTGGATTGTCCCTGACCCTGGAGATTATCTTCGTTTCGGCGATGCAATGCCGTTAAGTCCGGTCGAATCCGCCTACCAGACCATTCAATCGGAAACATATTCTACCTCCTCTCTTGATGATTTGTCTCCCGATCCTTTTCATGTTATCTTTCCCACTGACGATATGATCATGTCTGTCATGGAGGACACCCCTTGGGATGATGGGCATCATCGTTCTATCCTCTTTCTGGAGCAACAAACTCTTGAGAATTACCAACGGATTTCGACTCCGTCGACCATTGTTGTCATCTCGACGGTTCCTGAGACTTCACACGATGTGTTCGTTGAAGGGAACTTAAGCAATATCTCGCCCACGATTCCCATTGGCATATCTGTTAAACCTGGGATTGTTGAAAATGTTCATATTGGAGCTTCGTGTTCTTCCGACGAAATCGTCACCTATACGTCTCTATTCAAAGAATTCTGTGACATCTTTGCCTGGAGCTACGAAGAAATGCCAGGTATTGACCCTGCGATTGTAGTACATGAGATAAAGACATACCCCAGAGCTAAACCTGTCCGGCAACGCCTTCGTTCGGTTCATCCTTGTAAAGTAGCTGCTATAAAACTCGAAGTCGAGAAACTTCTGAAAGCTGGCTTTATATATCTGGTGGCTCTTATAGACTGGGTTTCCAATCCTGTCCCGATAGACAAAAAAGGAGGCAACATTCGCGTATGTGTTGATTATAGGGATATAAACAAAGCTTGTCCCAAGGACAACTATCCTACCCCTTTCGTCGATCATATTGTCGATGACTGTACCGGCAGTGAAATCTTCTCTCTCATGGATGGTTTCTCCGGCTATAATCAAATTAACATTGCTCCCGAGGATCAACATAAAACCGCTTTTATTTGTCCTTGGGGTACTTTTGCCTATAGGAAACTCCCTTTTGGTCTTAAGAATGCTGGCGCGACTTTTCAACGTGCTATGTCTTACGCTTTTCATGATATAAATCATATCGTTCAACCCTATTTGGATGATTTACCTGCTCATTCTATGCGCAGAGTCGATCACCCTACCCACCTCTGAGCCATTTTCGTTCGCTGTCGGTTCTATCGTATCCGTTTAAATCCTCATAAATGCGTTTTTTGTGTAGAATCCGGCCATCTTCTCGGTTTTATCGTGTCACGTCAAGGGATCTGGGTGGATCCTATTAAGGTTGAGGCGATTCTTAATCTCCCTCCTCCTTCACTTCGCCAGTTGCAAAGTTTGCAGGGGAAAGCAAATTTTATTCGTCGTTTTATTCCTAATTACGCCAAGATCACTCGTGGTTTTACGCGGCTATTAAAGAAACATACAGAGTTTATCTGGGATACCATTGCTAACAATGTTTTTGAAGCTTTAAAGTTGTCTCTAACACGAGCTCTGCTTCTCTTTCCTCCTGATTATAGTTGCGATTATTTCCTTTATCTTGTTGCCTCGGAGTACACTATTGGCATGGTTCTCGTCCAAGAGGATGATGCCCACGACGAACATGTTATTTATTACTTGAGTCAAAGCCTCACACCCACTGAAATCAAGTATCAACATGTCAAAAAACTGGCCTTGGCTGCCGTTCAAGCCGTCCAACGCTTCCGGCACTATATCCTCTCACGCAAAACTACCTTGATTTCTCATTGCAACCCTATGCAACATATTTTGACACGTCAATTTCTCGGGGGGAAATACTCCAAGTGGATTGTGATACTCCAGGAGTTTGACTTGGAATTCGATCATGCCAAGTCTAAGAAGTCCTTAGTTTTCGCTGAGTTGATATGCGATTTTCCTCACTCTGCAATGGAAAATGTAGCAATTGATTCATTACCCGATGAATCTCTTTTCCTTATCAGCACTGACGATCTTTGGTATGGGGATATCATTATATATCTCCATCCAAACCCAGACTTTATGGCCTACTTTGTCTAGTACTGAACGACGTCGCATACGATAGCAAGCATGTCAATACATTGTCCTTGGTGATACTCTTTATCATCGGGGGATTGACTCTGTTTTTCGTCGTTGTCTCATGTTTGACGAAGCTGAGAAAGCTCTGAATGACTGCCATTCTGGAGCCTGTGGTGGTCATATGTCTGGGTATGCTACTGCCCAGAAGATCTTACGCACAGGGTATTTTTTTCCTTATTTGTTTAACGACTGCATTATTGTCGTTCAGAAATGCCATGACTGCCATACCTACAATCAGAAAATCCGGTCACATCCTGCTCCTCTTCATCCTGTGGTCTCAGTTGGTCCCTTTGAAAAATGGGGCATCGACTTCATGACATGTCACCCTCACTCGGCCAGGGGGCATGGTTACATCATTGTAGCTGTTGATTACTTTACAAAATGGGCCGAGGCGATGCCGACATTCGATAATACTGGAAAGACCATAGCCTTATTTGTTTTTAACCATGTCATAGCTCGTTTTGGTGTGCCTCAAGCTATCATCACTGATCACGGTAGTCACTTTAGGAATTTTATGATGTCTAAAATTACTGAGAAGTTGGGTCTTCGTCATGATAACTCAACGCCCTATTATCCACAAGCCAATGGCCAGGTCGAAGCAATCAACAAAGTTCTCATAACTATGCTTCGACGGATGATAGGGATTCATAAAACAAGTTGGCACACAATGTTTTTTTCAGCATTGTGGGTGTACCAGACATCTGTCAAGTCTGCTACTGGGTTTATGCCTTTTCGATTAGTCTATGGTGTGGAAGCCATTCTTCCTATAGAATGCGAGATACATTCTCTGAAGCTAGTTGTTGAACTCCTTCCCAATACTTATGCTAAAGAAGAACGTCTACTGTATCTTATGCAGTTAGAGGAAACTCGACGTGATTCCACTCTAGTTATAGAAGCTCAGAAAAAAACGTGTCAAGGCCCAATACAACAAGCATGTCAAGCCTCGCGTTTTCTCCGAAGGAGATCTTGTCCTTCTCTATGAACAAGATTGAGATATTTTAGGAGCTGGGAAATTCGAAGTCATGTGGCGAGGTCCTTATATCGTTCGTTGAGTCTTGGAAAAAGGAGCTTATGAATTGGTAGATTACGATGGTATCCCTTTGAGTGAACCCAGGAATGGGTTTTACTTGAATAAGTACTATGCATAAATCATTTGTGCACAAGTACATGTATTTTAATGTATCATACTTTGTGTGTGTTACTTTAGTTTGTTTTTGTCGTTATCTGGTCTCTGCCCTTATGTGATGTTGTGATTTGATTTCCATATGTCAGAGTCTTCACTACCCTATATTGGCTTCGCTGATGGTGCTAGCCATAGTACTCAAAACCTTGCTTCCGCTACGTGGGCTATTTACGCCCCTACAAACAAACTGGTATCTTTACATGGTGTGTGTCTTGGCCGTGCGACCAACAACATTGCAGAGTATAGTGCCGTTATTGAGCTATTGGTTGATGATATCTCGCCTGGAATTCATCATTTGATTGTGCGACTTGATTCATAGTTAGTAGTACTACAGTTAAGTAATGTCTACACTATTCGAAGTCCTACTTTGTTACGGGTGTATTTGCGAATTCACCTCTTGGAACGTTCTTTTGATTACATTGAATATCAACATATTCCTAGATGTCTAAATACATTAACAGATGCATTGGCTAATTATGTATTAGACAGACATTTGAATCATTTATAAATCAATCACATCAATTTCACACAATATAAAGTAAACCAGTAGAAGCCATCTGTATATATAACGATCAAAAGAGTTTTTTTTTTAAAGTTTTGTCCGAAGACCAAAATATCAAAAATTGAAGCTTATAGCTTCTACAAAGTGACGTCATGGATGAAATTCATGGTAACACATGACTTCCCTAGCAACCCTACGGATCAGTCGACTCATAGCTGTTGATACCCCTACAGTATGACGATGATCGCGTCGTGGAACCTCTTCCAGAGTCATATCTGGAATGTCTGCAGTAAGGCCCTCTAGATTTTGTTCCACTACTTGATAATCCTCAGCATACTATGGTGCTTCTACTGCTGCCTCTCCTCTCCGCTGGATGGGAGAAGTGCCGGGAGGTCTATACGGTCCAACATCTGTGTTATCAACAAACGATTTTGTATTAGTCTTTGGATGAATATATAAAACAAAAACATTTGAATATGATTAAAATTCAAAAACATTTAAAAAGATAAAATGCGTGTACTTCTTACCAAGGTCACCCCACTGAGTATCCTCTGGTAGTGCTAAATCTGGATCTCATCGGAAATCCAACCCGGCATAAGCGTAGTCATCGACCATCAACATCTGGTTTTGAAGCCAGTCAAAGAAAATATCATCGTACTTGATGATCGGTCCTGCTACATGTCAGGACATGAGCCGACACCATCTCAACATCCTTGGATCCCTAGGACCCGGTATGTTACACTCGGCCTGTAGTCTAAATATGGGGACCCTCTCACAGAAGAAGGACACCAACAAAGATCCATACCCGAATTGCTTCAGGTTACCTCGCCTACATTTGGTCAATTGCCTTTTGATACTGCGAAGCACATCATCTTCCCAGTTGAATACTCAAGGCTCAGTACACTCGATGGCGTACTGGAAGTAGCTCTGTAATGCCATATGAGGAGCAGAACTCCTGGCCTTCCGAGATATAGTATAAATGATAGTGCGAAGGGTCAATTCTTGTACCCCCCAGATAGCCACTTTCCCTTTCTGTCTCTCGGCCTCGAGAACGTAGTATTGATTGCAGTACTCACTCATCTTTTGCCCACCACCTCTACTACCGGTCAGGCTGACATAATACCTGCGCCTGGACAATCCAGTCAAAAAGTATATGTCCTCAATGTCTATGGACAATGTGTGAGCTCCTACATTGAAAACCTGTTGATCTGGGTCCCACATACGGACCAGGAACTCTAGTAGTCTGACTTGGGCCCTCATGCCCGGGATGTGGAAGTATTTTAAGAGCCCACAATCTCTCAATGCAGCTATGGTAGGAGGATTATTCTCGGCATTTGCATTATCGTCTTCATGTTCTCTTTCATGCCACTCAAGAACCATGTTTATGGCTATTTATCTGCACAAGAAACATAAAAGGAGGATTAATGATTTTATTCATGATCTGGATTTTTTTTCATTGGCTAAATATTTTTAAAAAAAATGGAGTTTGCGGTTCTCGCAGGTGCCCCATTAGCACAATGCGAGAACCTCGCAGGTGGCTTAAGGCTCGCCTGTGAGAACTCTTCATTCTCACAGGCCCCGTATGGGCTGCCTGCGAGAATGCCAACGCGCATGTAAGGTTCAAAAAACCACTTGAAACTGAAAAACTAACCAATGAAATCAAAAATTTAAACCATGAAAATGTCAAGAATGAAGAGCTTACCTTAATGTTGCAGATGGCTTGTTGAATAGTCTCTTGTAGCTCCTGAAAATTAACGCCAAACTCAGAGGGTAAAAAGAGGGTTTTGGAGCTCAATAGTGGAAATATGAAATGATATGGTAAAAATGATTATTTATTCATTTGATTTACTTTTTACTATGTCATTTTGGGTTTTTTATGCTTATTTATTGATTAAACCTAATCCCTAATATCAAGATGAGTGTAATGACTTGCAGGTGTGATGACGTCGATAATTAAAATCAAGGGTATGGACATATTTTTCTTCGTTATGGCGTGTTTTTTATTGTTTTTATGGTTTTTACATAAAACCTCGAGCGTCGTTTTTGTCCGTTCTTACGCTCGTAAATACATGAGAACGTGATCGAGCATACTTTTATCACTTTTTCGGGCTCACAAGGTTATACGAAAAAGGAACCACCCTGGATTCCTCTTTAAGCTCTTTTCAGACTCTCTAAACATGAAAAGATCGTCGAGCGACCTTGCTATTTTCACGCTCGATAAAGTATTTGAAGTACGCGTCTGGTGAGCGATAATTTATCT
>JZKD02S1893912.1:757850-787005 GCA_000966675.3 Picea glauca | reverse complement strand
GTGATTTGTCCCAGACTATGCCACTCAAGCACACGGATTCCTTCGCTTACTACACCATGACCCATTTTTTCATACCCCGTCTAGGTACGCATGCTCATGTTCAAAATTATCAAATACATGTTTGTATGTTTGATTCTCTTCAGATATTGTTCACGTTGGGTATTTGGTTTTCATGTGTGTAGGTACTTGGTCATCATACATCAGCGCAACCCATTCAGGTATATAATCAACACTGGCATGTAATCATTCCCTCTAAATATCAATTGCATCTCTAGTCACACCCTCTGAAATTCACCTTTAGGGTCCCCATATCCGGCTCTACAGTACCGCCACCTCCTTTGCATTTTGGGTACTGTCATCCGGTATCACTCTCCACCACATGAGTTGTCCCATTCATAGCACCCCTTGTCACTTTGACACTCATGTTGTTTTTCAACCCTTTAGGGATGGGAGTCCCGATAGTCTTACATCATGTTGTAAATCAGCCACATACTCCTTCTCCTCATTTTTCTAGCTTTCCCAATGGACTCCTAGGTTATCTCTTCAAGGTTCTATTTTGAATGCATCTCCGCAGTATCATTAACCCTCCATTTCATCCACAATCAGTTTGCCCATCCGCAAATTTCCCTCCATTTCATCTACCTCATACAGAAACCCACCCATGGGGCCCCCACCCTCCACCAGTTCTCCAAGCAATATGCACCCTAATTCGCCCAACCATATTGCATTAGGGCACCCATTTCTGTATTTGTACACTCATCTCCAATTATTCTTTATTCATTTGGTACTTGTAAAAAGCCTTTGTTTCCAACATTTACCTATCTTTTTGTCGCCACCTTTGGCGACCTTCTTCCCTTTTTTTTGTAAACGCAACCCATGTCACCCTTGGTTGGGGCACTCCTTATCATATCCTCCCGTTGACATCATCCATATACTCTGAGTATCCCACAGGCCATCTACCTCTGCTCTCTGAATTTGTTCACTTTGTCTCGCCTCTGGCACAGCTTATCCCCTGTCGTTTTGTCCCCCTAACACTCGACCTAGTGAATCAGTTGTGGCCACTTATGCTTCGCATATACCCCCAACCAAGGGAAGTCTTGAGTCTTCATGCATATTTCCTTCGGCCATGTACCTCCTCAGTTCCTAACCTCACTTCATAGATTTCCCAAAGCCCTTTGCTTCTTGGAGTCGTGTCCCCCTTTTTTGTCGACATCAGCACAGTTTCCAGAAGGGCGACAGTATCTTGACTCTCATTACCCTTCCAATGAGAGGTCTCGGACGGCACAGGGAGCACCATATTTGCTCCCTACTGTCATTGACCCCCATAACATTTGACATCAACACTTTCTCATGTTACGGTGGGTCTTACTTTGCGAATATTGCAGTTGTATCTTATATTCAGTGAAGACCTCTGAACTTGGCTGGGCTATCAATGCCCACAGCGTCCGTGATACTTCTTACAGGTATCCTTGTCTATTGTTCAGAGTATGTTCCTCACCAGACTCATCCTCTGCCTTTATCAAAACCTCCCCTGAGGGCATTGCAATGATATACATCAACACACAGTTTTTGTTACTATAAAAAACCTTCTTTTTGAGTTACATGACACGAGCATGGGGCATGCCCGCCTCGTTTGTACACAATTTATTTTACACACCTTATGAAAGGTTGGGTCCTACAGGTTCCCTTCTCCCTCCAACGGGTCACTCTTGATACTCTCACTATCGCTCTTTCCTACAATGACACTCTCAATAGAAGAAACATTGATGAATTTTGGCTATACGTATGCTCCTAACCTCATCCATCAGGGGGCATCTGTTATCACTGAAATTTCATCCACAAATGGTTACAGGAATCCAGCATCTTCAAACAATTATGAGGTTACTCATGGGCCAAAATTACCAAAAATCATTTCCAAAAGGTCCAAAAACTATACAACCAGTGATAAAATTAAGGTGCGCTATGACTACATAGGGCGCGCGCGCACATGCGTGAACCAGAAATGCACAAAAAGTGCACATGCGCACGATGCACTACTGTGGTCGCTAAAAGCCATGCACACCTGAGAACACTGCATTTATGAGATTGGTCGACCTCCCACCCACTTCTAGTTCATCTTCCAAGTTGATTTGACATCCAAATCTCGACTGGATCTGACTAGGTGGCTGGTCAAAGACCTAAAAATTCCCTAAACAGCCCCTTTTCACACTTAAAGATGGTTGCACAATACCTCAAAGTGGTGCTATAAAACAAGGCCATGGGTGCACTACATTTTCAAGGAATTCATTTGCAAGGTTATGCTGCTGCTATTCTCTTAGGAAATCCTCTTTTCTCATCAAGAGCATACTAGCATCATTACATTTGGGCAATCGATCTCACCTCTTGAGTGGATTAGCTTGGGATTCTTTCACCATTTATTTCAAGTTTCAAAGTTGTAAGAAGAGCTTAGTTGTGGGGGTCCAAGAGCCCTCCCTTGGAGGAAGAAGGGACCCAAAGTCCTCTTTCTTCTTGGTGTTTTCTTTTCACCAATATAATCCTTTCCATTGGTGACATGAGTCTTATTGGTTTTTTGTTCTTGTGTCCTTATGCTTAATAGTTTAGTTTTTCTTTCATTTTCTAGTTTAATTCTTAGCTTAGTCTTTTATGTTTCTTTCTCTAACCCTTTCCTTTACAGTTGTCTTGCTTATCTAACCCAACTAAGCTTGTAAGCCCCTATGTTTTGCTCATTTAGGTGACAAAAGAGGCGCAACACTTGGTATATTGGCTTTGATCTTTGCTTTATCAAGATAGATTGTGAGTAACTATCAGATCCATGGTCTCAGAATATTTGGAGCAAGAAGTGTGTGGTAAGCAAGGAACTGTTGGAAGGAACCTGACGACATCAAGGCATCTGGTTGTATCTTTCTTCCACATTCTTTAATACAAATATACTTTTCTTTTCTTTCCATATTGTATGATTCATTGATCACGTACATAGTTTCATATCAAATAGACTCTGTTATTCTTTTCTTCATTGGTTTGTGTTTATTTGCATATATTTCTCCATAAGCCTCGCGACGGAGCTTGGATTGCATTGGCGAAGTCGGATCTTCAATATTTAAAATGTATGTTCTAGATCCATTTCTCATTTGATAATTGAAATTAAGGAAAGAGTAGTGTACTGTCTTGTTTTCTTCTAGTTTCGTAGTGAAGCTAGGGGGATTGATTTGTGTCCGCACTTAACAATTAGCCCAATAACAAAATTGGCGACTCCACTAGGGAAATGATTTTTTTCCTAGTTTTCCTTGTTTTCTTTCTTTGATTGCTTGGTTTCTAATTTTTGAGTCACTGGGAGATCCATCTTGAATCTTTCACTGTTAAACTTCACTGTAAAACCTTCTTAATTTTTAATTTTTTCCATTTTCTGTTTGATTTTCGCAACCTGCTTTGAGGGACAGTGCAGAGAATTTGGATTTCTGCACCCTACCTGTTTAGAACAGTGCGGAAAGTCTGCACCCTACACATATATGGCCTGTGGTGATCAAGTATTTACGCACTGTTTTAGTCTATGGCCTGCGGAAATTGTGAAATGTTTTTATTTTTGATGGTTTTTTCCTGACCCAGACCTTGGATTTGGTTTGGGGGTGAATTTTTGGGTTTGATTGTGATTTGTTTACAGTCTGCTTGACAGATTTGAAACTACTTTTAGCCATCTTTTCTTTGTTTGCTTTTGAAAGATTTGGTCTCTTGCTTTGAGTGTCTTTCAGTTACAAAGCATTTTTTTTCTTTAGAATTGTTTAGTGAACGAATACTTCTTTTTCTGAATAAATCATGTTAAAAGAGAAACTTAGTTTGGGTTGTTTTTGTTTTGAAGTGATTTGCTATTTGTTTTAGTGTCTCTTTGGAAAAAAAAATGTAATTTCTTGCCTTATATTATATTGGGGGCTTCCTTGCATTTGAAGTAGCGAAATTGCATGATTCTTGGCATTTTTTGGTCTTAAATTGCAGGGGGGGCCACGAATCGTGTATTGGTGTACAGACTATTTTGCTCATTTCTTGAGAATCTTGATATTGACGAGTTTAATGAAACTTTGGGACATTGTACATTTGGGAATGATAAATGTTTTCTCCTTCTCGTAGCATAGCTTTCATCGAAATGAAAAGATTGCATCTTCGTCTCTTTGCATAACTTTTGAGTTCGTCAAAATACCATATTGTCCATGCCATATTCCTTTTGAGTAACAACAGCCTTAAAAATAAAAGCACTTATAAAAATTGATTAGACATTTTTATATTTTCTAGTAGAAAACCTACATTAGATTAGTTGTAGGGATTTGGAATAGGTGTGAAAGATAACTTTCCAAAGCTGCAAACAAACATAGAATCTTGAGTTAGGGAGCGGTGAAATCCACTTGCTACATTTTGTCCTAGGAAGCCCTTCTAACACAAGGGTCAATCACGAGGTCGCATTAAGACTGGCAGAGTTACTCGCCCTGCTTTGTTGGTCTTGGTGTAGAGATTGCGCGTATTATGGGGGTATCTTGAAGGTATACCCACGATGATGAGTGGAATCCTTTTGAGTTGATTTCGGGCTAGATACCATACCTTTGCACGTGGATCAGACTGTCAACTGTTTCCCCAAGCATCATTGTAGTAGTTGGTAACATTAGTGGCCTATCTCTTTAGGGTATTTACACAAGGTGACTGTGGAGGGGAAAGTCTTCACGGTACCTAGAATCGACGTTGGCCAAACTCACTCGGGCTCCTTGGAGGGTATACCCACGATTATTGTGGGAGCTTGCACCAGGGTGTAAGTCTGTTAAGCAGGTCGTCAACGTAACTTTTCCACCTTCTTTATCTCAGCCCCTTCTTACTTATTTCCTGCGATGTTGGATTTAATCACCAACTAGTGTGCTCATTGTGAGAAGGTTTTGTTTGCTTGCTTGCTTACTAGACTTTTAGCGTGTGTTGTTCATTTTCCCTAGTGGACTCTAGGTTGGAATTTTGTTTTTAGTGGAGTCAGTTCCCGGAATGACCAATAAAGGAACCTCTTCTCTAGGGGAAACTTTTGTTTTTCCTTCTTATGGAAACATTGGTCCTCCTCACATCGCTACTTTGAGCCTTCCAGGTCTCACAATTGGATTACCGGTATGGTTGTTTTCCACTCAGCTAGTCCCGAATGTATTTAGTGCTTCATTTGTAAGCACTTCCCCCCAAGAACATCAACCTCATGTTGATCCTTCACCTTCTTCACCAGTAAGATCTTCTTCACCTTCTCCACTTGCAAGGTCTTATTCCGTTTCAACTTCTTTGCTGAATAAAAGCTCTGAAGCTAGTAACTCAATGGCTAAGAAGAAGAAGAAAAGGAAGAATAAGAAGAAGAAAAATACGAAAGGGTCTAAACCTCCAACCATTGTTGGACATGTTGGAAACAAACCGGTTACTATTAATCATGTTGGGAGTGTTGATGATGCCAAGATCACCCAAACAACCCATAATCCCAAGTACCCCTTCAAGCTTTGTAGGGGTAGCCATCTTCTTAAGGATTTCCCCGGTCTATCCAAGGTTATAGAAGCATGGTCTACACAACCTCGCCAACACTTGTCATCAGCCTCTGAACAACATGCTTATGACCTCCCGTCAACTAGTCACGATATTGTTTGGAAGAAAAAAAGTAGATTCAAGTTCCCATGTATGTTATGCAACATGAGTCATCTAACTCACCTTTTCCCTCATATGGATGAAGCCTCAAAATTACTAGAAGACATGACTATTTCACAGCCTCACCTTTCGGTTGCTTATCACAAGCTTTCTCTCAACCCGCCTGTAGTTGATGGAATGATCAAATCGGTTCCCCTGTCGGTCAGTCTGGTTTATCAGGTAATCAATCTAGTCACGTCCTTAGTTGAGCCAGTTGACCAAGTGGTCGATCCGATCCCGTCTTCGGTCGATCCCACTCTCCCGTTAGAGAGTGCAACTCAAGTGGTCGCTCTGATCCCATCCTCGGTCGATCCCACTCTCCCGTTAGAGCGTGAAACCCAAGTGGTTGATCCAATCCCATCCTTGGTCAATCCCACTCTCCCTCCAGAGATTGAAACCAAACCGGTCGATACATTTCCACCTGTCGACCCCATTCTCCCCTTGGAGAATGCAACCCAAGTGGTCGATCTGATTTCGTCATCGGTTGATCCTACTCTTCCGCTCGAGAGTAAACCCGATATTGCCCATGTTTTTCTCATTGATACAGAATCTACCATGCCGGGGGGCATTCCTCTTCTCCTGTGGAACCTCCTCCAAGTAATGAGTCCATCCTTTTTAATTGGGGTGTGATAACTAAACCTCATCTTCCCTCTCACGTTCCTTTCCAGATTACAGTACAGGTTTGTGGTCAGAACGTTCCTTAGACATTGATAGATGAAGGTGCGTCTGTTAGTATTTTTTCCTCCTTTGCTTGGCAAGCTTTGGGTTGTCCTCAGCTTGCATCGGTTACGAAGAATCTGTTAGCTTTTAATAGAAGAACCAGTCAACCTTTAGGGACCCTTCTTCAGTTTCCTGTAACTTTAGGAGGGAAAACTGTCTTTATTGATTTCATGGTAGTCCAAGATCCCTTGGATTTCTCTTTACTCCTTGGGTGGGATTATGTCTATTCCATGAAAGCTATTGTGTCCACTCTTTTTTGTGTGATATATTTCCCTCACGTTGGAAGAATTGTGACTATTGATAAACTTTCATTCATTGGTCTTGATTGGATTACTTCCCTCAATGATTGTTATATGCAGACAGTATTGCCCCCAGGACATGTTAATTATGTGGCATTGTCTCCCATGACTTCAACTTCTGATGATTTGGATCCAGTAGTTGACATGGTGATCTCTTCGATAGGGTTTTTAGAGCTTGATATCCTTACCCCTGTCATGACCCTCAACATGGTGTCCTGCCAGAGTGTGTCCCTTCCGTCCAGTGAAGATATCTTAGAGGCCATGACCGATTTTTGTCCCTTGACATGGTATCCTTCCAGAGCATTGTCCTCTTGGAAGACGTGATCAAGAAGATATTTTCTTGAGCATGGTTTTTTGATTTCAAGATCGTTAAAAAATGAAACCAGTTGTGAGGATAGTTTTTGTGTCTCTGTACCAACCTCGTTAAAAAATGAAATAGATCTTACGAGGATAGTTCCCGTTTCTGTGTCAAGCTCGTTAAAAAATGAAACAGTGGTCTAGGGATTACACCTAGAGTCACAATCATAGTTCTTGTTTCTGTGTCAAGCTCGTTAAAAAATGAAATAGAAGTATAGGGATTACACCTGGATTCTCGAGCATAGTTCTTATCCTGTGTCAAGCTCGTTAAAAAATGAAACAACTTCCCCCTCTCTGTTTGAGTCAAGTCCTTCGTCTAGTATTTGAAGCTTCATTTCATCCACCTTTGCGGTGGAATGAAATGAAGCTTGGGGGGACAATGCTTTCAACCTTTGGACTTCATGTTGAAGTTAGAGCCGCTAGTTTCTTAAGCTGGGGGCTAAGTACCAACCATCCCTGTGTTATGCGTTGGGAAGTCGCAAGCATAGTTTTCTATGGTTCAAGCTTGTGTAAAAATGAAACCACCTACCTCAAGCATAGTTTCCTCTGGTTCAAGCTTGTTTAAGAATGAAACTAGGTCCAAGCATAGTTTTGTTTAGTTTTTAATCTTGTGTAAGAATAAAATCTATCCCAAGCATAGTTTTATTTTTTTTTAAGCTTGCGTAAAAAATAAAACAATCCCGAGCTTAGTCTTTGTTCTTTCTCATGCTCGTAAATACATGAGAATAAGTTATTGATATTAGTATTTGTTCTTTCTTGTGCTTGTAAATATGTGAGAATGTAAATGAGTATACTTTTATCGCTTTTTCGGACTCATAAAGGTTATACGAAAAAGGGAACCCCCTGGATTTCCCTTTAAGCTTTTTTCAGACTCTCTAAACATGAAAATATTTCCAAACGATCTTGTTCTTTTCACGCTCGTTAAAGTATTAGAAAACACGTTTGTTGAGTCATAGTTTATCTCTTTTTTGGTCTCATCAGACTACTTTACGAAAAAGGAACTGAGAGAGTTCTCTTTAAGTGTTTTTCAGACTCTCTAAACATGAAAACCCATTGAGTTTTATTTCTTTGGACTCGTAAAAAAAACATCGAAAGGCCCATATGGGACTGAACCACTCCTTCCTAGGGTTCATTAAAAATACTTCGAAGGACTCATCTGAAGGATGAGCTTACATTACAAGCATATTTTATTCTCCTCAAGCTTGCGTAAAAATAAAGAGGTACTCGCCAGAAATGGTGGGGGAAAAATTGGGAAAGAAATGTGTCTAAACCTATATTCCATGGAAGAGTCACTTATGAACATGACACTCTTTCACTTGCTTTGTGTCTAAGTTGGAAAATCTGCTTGTCTCTTGGTCATACTCCTTTATAAGATTACAAATTGGTGTGTGATCCCTGTTGTTGAGTCAGTTTTTCCAAGACAGTTGTCATGTTGTCAATATGTTCAAAGAGAAGTTCAACCCGGAAATCCTTCTATTGCATCGGCCATTTCGGTATTCCTTAAGCCTTCTATTGTTTCGGCCATCCCTGAGTCAGTCCTGAATCATTTTTTACTCTGATCTACTTCAAATCTTGTTACCCGTTTCGTGTCATTAATGGGGGATACATTAAGGCCCTCATGTGACGAGTATTTTCCTGTCGACTTCAAATCATTATCCAGGAGTTAGACTTAGAAAATAATTGGTACCTTGGAGCTTGCATGCCTCAATGGAAGGTTTCCTCGCTTTTGACAATGGGTTTTCATTATTTACCCCTAATCCGGAGATTTCGCCGAGTGTTCGACCTCAGCTCATTGATTCACATTCATTGGATTGTACTAGTGTACCTTGTGAGTCATTGTCATTAATGGTGATTTCCCTCGCATTTGTTAATGGTATTCACTAATGGTCGATAATCAAGTGGTTTCTACAATGTTCAACTTCAGCACATGTATTCACATGGTTAGATTCGTACTGTAGAGTGGTGGATATGAAGACACTGAATCTTTTCTCACAGATTCAGGTTGCGTTGGAGTATATTCAATTTGTATTGTTGCATAGATCCACATTGTATGTCTCATGGATATGTTCAAATTTGAGTCTTTAACACATAGATCCGCAATGTATTTTTGGTGGCTATGTTCAGATTTGAGTCATAATGGCATGGATCCACAGTGTATGTTTGGTGGCCATGACCTGTATTACTTGACATGGATCTTCGCATGTCGGCATTTATGCTTTGAGTCATTTGTATTCTGAGTATGAGAATGCGTACCTCAGTGATGATATATTATTGTACTATATTTCCTTGTTTGTTGGTAGGTTTCTGACCGACGTGTTCCTTGTTCCCTACACACACTCGACAAAGTATTTCAGCTATCACTATGTTCCACTATGTTGCTTGGGAGGCTCTCTGTTACACATTATTTCTGTCATCCCTATGACCGTTAATGATGTAAACCTATCTGTTGCGATGTAAACTTATTTGTTGCCTTCAGAGGGGTCAATAGCCTGAATCCCTGAAGAAAGAAGGGAGAAGAACTTTCCCTGAGAGAAGAAGTTGTATTTTCCTTTCTAAAAACCATATTTTGGAGGATTTCCACAAGTTGCTATATGCATAGGGTGCAGAAATTCCTTATTTCCATAGGTTGATCTATAGCTAGGGTGTGGAGTTTCCACAGGCTGCACTATAGCTAGGGTGCGGCGGGCTTCATATGTGGGAAAAACAAGCATTTTCTCGATGCTTCTAGAAGGAGAAGCTTCTATGGTGAGGTGGCCTCTGAATGGTTTGGATCTTACTCGCTTTCATGATTTAGTGGGATCATCCTAACCTCCTCACCTTATCCTCTTCAGCTTATAAAAAGAGAGGAGCTCTCATGGAGAAAGTTAGCTTGAGCTTGATTGGGTTGGAAAGTTCTTGAGTCTTTGATATTAGAAATTTGGCTTGATATTGTTAGCTTGGTATGTTGGCTTTGAGCTTTGCTTTATCAAGATATATTGTGAGTAACTATCAGATCCATGGTCTCAGAATTTTTGGAGCAAGAAGTGTGGGGGAAGAAAGGAATTGTTGGAAGGAACCTGACGACATCAAGGCATCTGGTTGTATCTTTCTTCCACATTCTTTAATACAAATATACTTTTCTTTCCTATATGAATGTTATTTGTCCATATTGTATGATTCCTTGATCACATGCATAGTTTCATATCAAATAGACTCTGTTATTCTTGTCTTCATTGGCTTGTGTTTATTTGCAGACATTTCTCCATAAGTCTTGCAACAGAGCTTGGATTGCATTGGCGAAGTCAGATCTTCAATATTTAGAAGGTATGTTCTAGATCCATTTCTCATTTGATAATTGAAATTAAGGAAAGAGTAGTGTACTATCTTGGTTTGTTCTAGTTTCATAGTGAAGCTAGGGGGATTTATTTCTGTCCACACTTAACAATTATCCCAATAACAGTGGGTCATAGATCTAAGGATCCTTCGGAACCCTTATCGATTGTTAGATAGAGTATAGTGGAAGGATAGGGTAAGCGGTATCTTTAACCAACAACAAGAAGTCATCCCTACTTTATGAAATTTTCGGTAGGTAAACCTTTGGGACTTAAATGGGTTAAGACATGTAAGGGAGGTGAAGTCACAAAGTAACGTGATCTGTAGATCTAAGGATCCTTCGGGACCCTTCCTAACCATCAAATGAAAGTTATGATCATTCATCATTGACCAACTCCAAGGGTGAAAGAGTTTGGAATGGTCGGAATCCCCAAATGCCGAAATTGTGAACCAACGTGAATCATTGATCTAGGGATCCTTCAGGATCCCTCTCAATCATTATATCGAGTATAGTGGAAGGATAAACTAAGCGGTACTATTAAATGTCATATCGAGGGGAGGAATTCAGAAGCAATGCAGACTGTAGATCGAGGATCTGTTGGGATATTTTCTCAACCCTTCGATCAACTAGTGGGAGGAAAGTGTAATTACTTCGGTGAAGTATTGCTTCGAGAGATTCGAAGATATAGGAGGATGTGTTAAACGTCAAAGTGCTAGAATTTTCCTCGTCGAAGTGTCCAACTTCGATAGATTGTGAAGTAAAGAACAACCCCAGGCATCCATCATAACTAATGATTAATCCAAAATCGTCGATCATCAAGGCTTGGAGGTGACCAGGATTCATCGGAGTTGTGAGAATTTGATATCAAACAGTCCATCAAGGACATAGATCAATGGAGGAGAGAGAAATAACATTTGAAGTTGTAAGGACGTTAATTATCAGGAGGTCATGCGCTTTGATCAGGACCGTCAGATAGATCGGCCACGTGTCGACATAGTATCTGTGTGTGCAATTAGGAAGGCATAAACAATCGGTCATGTTGGAACACATAAACCATAGATATCGATGATTGATTAAGTTTTGACCGTTGATGAAAACGATTGAGGAGTGTGAATTTAGTGTAAGACCCTTGCCAAGTCTAAACCTTGTGTTAGGCATGGAAAAATCTCAACCATCGAATCTAAGGGTGGATCAACCCCCACCACATATTTTGGAGCGAGAAGAGAATTAGGGACTTTGGGGCTCTGAAGATGTTGTAGACTTGTAAAAGAATGATGGAGGGTCAAAGGCCTGATATTCGCGAAGTATTGCTCCGAGAGATTTTCCCTACAACCAGTAGCCACGTCATCATTAGAGGACGACGACCCAGGTCACGACCTTGCCATGCTAGATGGCGTAATATAGGTGAAGCTATGTGGATACCATGTGGAAAAGGGGATGGCCATTGGCCAAAGGCGCCTCGAAAAATTTCGGAAGGCTATAACTTTCAAACCAAAGCTCGATTTTGGGCAATTTTTCAGTCGTCAGGAAGTTGTTTTGGGGAGGAATGCATCAAGAAAATAAAAATTTGAATTGGTGCAACATGTCCTTCATAAATTGATGAAGAGATAACCCATATCCTATATTATGAAATAATTTATGCTATGCATATTTCTAATAATAATTATTATATGCACATTTCTTGTAGAATTAGAGGTACATAAAGAAACTTTAGTTCTTATATGAGGAATGGAGTTATGGAAGATGATCAAGGATCCTATAGCCATGAGGAAGAGTTCAGAGGTCTCTATGCTAGCATGGGGAATGCTGAGAGAGATTCAAACAAAAGAAGAGATAGGCAAGAGCTTGTCACTATGAGAAGCCTGCATAGGGAAGTGCAGAGCTACAGGGCTGATAACAAAAGGATTATGAAGGATCAAGAAGAGATACTTCATATCTTAAATATGTTGCATAAGAAAGTTAACAAGGATTATGGCACCAAGCAAGCAGCTTGTGCTATACAAGTATCAAAATATAGATCCCATAGAAAAATAGATGATCATGGAAATGATAGGCAGTCAAGAAGCATGAGTAGGTGCCATCATTCTCCAAGGTATTCCACTAGAAGAACTCTTGCAATATCAAGGCCAGGATGCAGCCCAAGTGTGCCTCCTATTCAAACAAAAAAAATAAGGCCTGAGGCAGACATCTTGAAAGGGGAACTCATGAAGATCAAGATACCAAATTTCAATGGTGAGCACAAGAAAGGAGAAGAGGTAGAGGCATGGTTGTTGGAAATGAAGAAATATTTCCAATTGCATGATTACCCATCCCAGGTAGAGTCTAGAATTTCCACCTACCATCTGCAAGGAAATTCATTTATGTGGTGGGATCAACTTAACAAAGCCAATAACCTCGATGAGAAAAGGATCTCATGGAGGAAGTTCAAAGGATATTTCCAAGATAAATATTTTTCCGAGCATTACTATGAGAGAAAGATGAAAGAGTTATTTGAACTCAAGTTGGGAACCATGATAATGGAGGAATATGAGAAGTGGTTCTTTGAATTGTTGAAGTATGTTGACTTCATCAAGGATGAGAAGGTTAAAATACAAATATTTCTAAGTGGGTTACCCTCCTTCTATAGTGAAAAGATTCAATATGAAAACCCCAATACCTTGGAATAAACCATAAGGAGAGCAAGGCACCTTTATGAGCAGAGCAAAGGAAGTTAAGTTTTCCAAAAGGATTGGAATGACAAGATGAAAGGGAAAAAGGATCAAAGGAAGAAAGGATATAACTCCCAAGAAAATTAGCAAGGCTAGACAACCCAAAATGAGCAAAAGAATGTAGATTCATTTGGTAAAAGGCCAAGGCATCAACCTATTCAATGTTGGGGATGTGAGGGGAATCACTTAGATAGGGACTGCCCTCATAAAGGAGAAATAATGAGGACTTTCGACAACGTTCAGGAGGCTGAAACAGTGAAATACATGGGAGTGACCAACTAGACTGCTCTACAGACCTTTGATACCAGATAATGTGACCAACTAGAGGGTCGTTGATGACGATGAGAATATTATCGGTTTCATACACCTGGAAGGTACCTTCAAAGACTGCTTAATTTATGAATATAAACATGATAAAGAAATGAATGCAGATGTTCCTGGCTCTATCACTCAACAAATTGAGCAAATAAGAATCAACCCGATAAACAACATCCCTAAAAGTGTAATAAGATTGGAAAAACTCTATGATCTTCAGGATAAGTTTAAGAAGGTGACAAATTGTAAGACTAACAAATCATCAATGAAAATTGAAGTGATAAATTTGGGATCAAACAACACACCTCAGAACATCAACCTAGGAAAAAAATTGTTCCCCTGAAGAAAGACAAGCCTTCATAAATTTGTTTAAAGAATACAAATACATATTTGTTTGGATATATGATGATGTTAAGACCTACAACATGAAGATCCTTCAACATGTTATCCCTATGAATCCACAAACTAAGCCTTTTCAATAGAAGCTGAGAAAAATGCACCTGAGCTTAGAACCACAGGTAAAATTAGAGCTTAACAAGCTATTAGTTATCAAGATAATTTTTCCGGTCAGGCACACACAATGGATCTCGAATTTGGTACCTGTAAAAAAGAATATTGGGGGTATAAGACTCTATGTTGATTTCATAAATGTCAATAAAGATTCAAAGAAAGAAAATTATCCAGTGCCTCCTATGGAGTAGATTCTTTGGTGCGTCTCTGGTTCCTAGATGCTCTCATTATTGCATGGTTTCTCTAGTTACAATCAGGTTTTAATCGTCCATGGTTTCTTTTCGAACTAAATGGGGGACTTATGCTTATAGGAAAATGTCTTTTGGATTAATCAATGTAGGGAAAACATTTCATAGAGCCATGGACATAGCTTTTAGGGGACTCATTGGTGAATGTGTAGTAGTATATCTGGATGATTTCATTGTCTTCTCGAAGGGTATATCATATTACTCATCTGAGGAGAGTTTTCAACAGATGCAGAAGGTATGGAATTTCACTCAACCCCAAAAAATATGTATTCGTTGTTGATGAAGGCACGTTTTTGGGTTTCATTGTATCTAAATAAGGAATGATGATAGAACCCGAAAGAACTCAAGCAATATCTAAAATACCTCCTCCCCATAATAATAAATCTATGCAATATTTGTTGGGTAAAATAAATTTCTTGAGGAGATTCGTTCTCAATTTTGTTGAAACTATAAAACCACTCCAAGACATGATAAAAAAATATGCATAGTTTAGATGGGGACCTAAAGAGAAAGCAACATTCGAAAACATCAAAAAAAAAAAAAAACTCAGGCTACGACATTGATGAGTCCCAACTTCAACAGAGATTTCATATTATACAAGTTTGCTTCTGATATTGTGTTTGCAATTGTTTTGACACATAAATATCAATATGGGAATGAATACCCGATTTATTTTATGAGATCTAGGTAGCAAGGAGCAGAGTTAGATTATCCTGAAGTTAACAAGTAATCCTATGTTGTTTTTAAAGAGGTCAAAGACTTCATACCTTACCTAATTTAATCTAGAACCAAAGTGATTGTCCCTTACCCAACTATGATAAATATATTAGTACAAAACGATATGGGAGAAAAAATAGAAAACTGGATAACAACCCTTCGAGAATATGACCTTGAAATCAAACCTGCTAAAATTGTCAAGGGGCAAGGGCTTTGCAAATTGGAAGTTGAATTGGTACATGATAAGGTAGAGGAGGATGAATTTTACCAAGATCAAAGCCTATTTGAGAGGGAAGTTTTGTTAGGGACCTAACCCCTCACGTAGGTAGAATAATATATTATGATGTAATAAAGGTAAATATTAATAAGGCCTAGCAATAAGGAAGAATAAGTCAATTGTAAGAAGACTTAATAGAAGCTTCTGCTTCTAGAAGGATATTCCTCTAGATGGTTCTTTTGATAGACATATTTAGTATAAATAAGAGTCGAGAGTATGAGAACTTTTGTCTTGGATATTATTGTAATAGAGCTCTGCTATGCTGAAGGTTTCCCCCTCGAAGAGGCAAGTGAACATTGCTCTCAGTAATCAAAGTGCTCTTTCTGGTATTATTCTAGTATCATTTTGGTATTATTGTGGTATTGTTCTAGTTATATTGTTGTTCATCTTCCATTTCTAGCTATTTATTTTTGTTCTGCATACTTTTTTATATCTGGAATATTACAAGTGGTATCAGAGCAGAAAATTGTGGGTTAATTTGTTTTCAGGGTAGAGATGTATTCCGACATCTTTAAGCTATAGAGATTTGTCGTTGCATGCATAAACCTGCAGTCGGGGATTCATACATGCAGGAAATAAAAGTGGTACTTAAGCACACATCTGTTGGCCACCCTTGTAACCCATGTTGGTACCCCTTCGAGTGGTAGCGCATCAGACATCACCTGTATACGGATCGGCCTAGATTTCCTGAAGCCCTCCATAGATAAACCGATCGGCCGCATGACTGCTATAGTGCCACCAAGAACAAAACTCAGGAAGATACTCTCTAGTACCTGGTTAGTCAGGTAGTACGGCTAAGGGCATGGTCTAGCCTCCTTAGTTAGTGAGTTGAGATATTGGGCCGAGTACTACTTTTGGAACCCACACGTATATCAGAGAGCTATAGCACAGGGAAAACCCTTGTCTGTAGAACCCTTGAATACCTAACCTTTGTGGATGGAAACAATAAAGACAAGATCTATTGCCGCGCAACTATTTCTCCTGCATTCGAGTTTCCAAATTACCACACATTTATTCTTGATTAAGCATTTGGGAATTTCATCATTGTAGTATTCTTCAGATCGAAGTATAACTCCGCAGGTGTAAAAAAGAAAAAAAAAAAGAGTATGGATCCTGTTGGCACCATTATTTGAGACATATTCCATTGGATTTATCTCTTCGCCCTTATCACATTCATACCTATCATTTTTCAGCAAATTTTTTGACCCCATCCCCCTCTTTTCGGTTCCCTCGTCATCATGGCCCATACCCGTAGCCAAGACTTGGAAGCTCGCTTCAATACCTTGCACTCTAATTTCACAGAGACCCAACAAGAATTGAGACAACTCAGTGCCAATATTGGCACCATCAATGAAAAATTCATTCCTCCATCATCGCCTCAATCGAGGAACTCAAACAAGACCTTTAACAATACATTACTACCCAGCTTGAATCTATCACTACGATGATCTACACCAAGCTGCATATCCCTGCAGATCCTCCCTTATCTGACCCAACTTTGCATATCGAAGGTGAAACTTCCTCTCATTCCCATAATTTTCAGCCCCATCACTTTCAGTGTGACCTATGCCTTCTGCATGTGGATGTGACCAAATTTGATGGCTCGGATCCCACTGGCTGGGTAACTCAAATGGAAAATTGTTTCTCTTTGTACGACATTATGGATGAGTTGTCCAAACTCTGGTATGGTGTTGTCCATCTAGATCAAGAATGTTCGCAATGGTGGCAATGGAGAAAAGATGCCCGCCAAGGGTATGTTGCTTGGACACACTTTGTGGCAGAGATTTATAAACGCTTTGACACTGACACCAACCATTTAGGTAGTTTTACAAAGTTGAAACAATATGGCATAGTGGAAGACTTTATAGCTGCTTTTGAGTGAATGGATTTTCATACAGAGAGAATGTCTGAAGTTTTTTTTTTAGAATTTTTTATCAGTGGCCTCAAGGATGAGATTTGTGCCCATGTCCTCATGGCTCGGCCTCAAAGTTGGGTGGAGGCTACTAAAAGAGATAAGTAAGCACAATAGTTTGTCTCTTCGCAAAACTGGAAACCCTCCTTTATTCCTCGCTCTAAACCAGTAAATCCCACTCCTCCTTCTACTTCACTAAAGATCCAAAAATTGACCAGGGCCGAAATGGCTGAACACCAACTCAAAGGCCTTTGCTATAATTGTGATGAAAAATATTTTTCGAGACACAAGTGTAAGGAACAAAATCTTTTTATGGACATATTGAAGGATGTTTCGGAAGAGGATGTTGAAGCTCCCCTTATGTTTGTGTCACCTAAACATAACCCCCCCCCTCAGACCCTCCCGAAGTAGAACCACTTATTTTCCTAACACATGGACATAACCCTCCCTCAGACCCTCCCGAAGTAGAACCGGTTATTTCCCTAAATGCTCTCACTGGATTCTCTGCTCCCCAAAACCTCAAGCTAATTGGTTACATCAAGCATAGGAAGGTCATCATTCTTGTTGATAGTGGAAGCACCCATAATTTTATTCATCGCCGCATTGCCCAAGAAACTAATTGCTATATCTGTGCAGTCAATAATTTCCAAATCATGATTGCCAATGGTGGGTCCATGAAATGTGGAGGGCGTTGTGAAAATGTGTGTCTCCAAATTGGTGACTACCACCTGAAATCTCATATGCTTGCTATCAACATGGGCGGTTGTGACATTGTGTTGGGTGCAGAATAGCTAAGGACTTTGGGTCCCATTCTCATGGATTTTAAACAATTAACCATGAAATTCGACTAGGAGGGCCAACAATATAAGTTCCAAGGCATCACAGTCGGTTCCCTAGAGATCGTTAGTTCCCATTGCATGGAAAAGCTGCTCAAAAAAGATCATTCTAGTGTTATTTCCCAACTCCATGCCATACAAGAAAATGAGACACCTTTTGTGATGCAGGACCTCGAATCCATCCTCTATAAACATCAAGTGGTTTTTCCACTCCCCAGGGACTCCCTCTTTCCCATGGTGTTCATGATCATTCCATTCCCCTTGTCCTAGGAAGCCTTCCTCCCAATATCTGTCCCTATCGTCACCTCTTTTCGCAAAAAAATGAAATTGAGAAAATGGTTCAATAACTGCTCAACACAGGTGTTATCCGCCCTAGTACGATCCCCTAATATTCTCTTGTGGTCATGGTCCTTAAGAAAGAAGGTTCTTGGCACATGTATCCTGGCTTCCACGCCCTCAAAAAACTCACCATTAAAGACAAATTTCCCATTCCTACCATTGATGACCTCTTGGATGAATTGAGTGGTGCCCAATTCTTTACTAAACTTGATCTTCATTCTGGCTACCACCAGATCCGTATGAAAGAGGAAGACATTCCTAAAACTACTTTTAGAACTCATGAGGGCCACTATGAGTTTTTGGTCATGCCCTTTGGCTTATGTAATGCTCCCTCCACTTTCCAAAGCCTCATGAATCATGTCTTTTGCCTTTTTCTCCATCATTTTGTCTTAGTTTTCTTTGATGATATCCTCATCTATAGAAAAACCTGGACAGACCATCTTGCTCATGTGGATCAAGTTCTCCATCTACTCTCTCAGCACCAACTTTTCCTAAAACAATCTAAATGTGATTTTGGCGCCTCAGAAGTCGAGTACTTGGGTCATCTTGTTGGCAAGGCCGGCGTTAGGGTGGATCCTAAAAAAATTGAAGCTATGCAAGATTGGCCTCACCCAACGACTCTCAAAATCTTGCATGGATTTCTGGGCTTAATAGGTTATTATCGCAAGTTTGTTAAGAATTATGGAAAGATTGCGGCACCTCTCACTGCACTCCTTAAAAAGAATTATTTCACTTGGACTCCAGTAGCTTCTTATCATTTTCAAACCTTGAAGATGGCCATGTGCACCACTCTAGTCCTGGCCCTTCCTGATTTCACAAAGACCTTTGTCTTGGAATGTGATTCTTTAGGGAAAGGAATTGTTGTTGTCCTTATGCAAGAGGGTCAACCTTTGGCCATTAATAGAAAACAACTGTCTGATCGAAATTTGGGCAAATCAATCTATGAAAAGGAAATTTTGGCTTTTCTGCATGTTGTTGATCTTTGGCACCCTTATCTATTGAGGCAACACTTCCAAATTAAGACAGATCATCAAAGCCTCAAATATTTTCTGGAACAACACATTTCCTCCCCGGAGCAACAAAAATGGGTGACTAAGATTTTTGGATATGATTATGAGATCATTTACAAGAAAGGAAAAGACAATGTGGTTGCGGATGCACTTTCCTGAAAATATGAAGATGAAGGGTCCTTTTTTTCTCTCTCCTTCATTGTACCAGATTGGCTCCAAGCTGTTCGCCAGGAATGGCTACACGAACCCAAAATTTCACATCTGATACAACAATTGCAGTCCAATTATCCAGTTTCCCCAGGGTACTCTTGGCTCCATGATGAGCTTCGATACAAAGGCCGTTTGTATTTAAGTAAACAGTCAAAACTTAAATCCACGGTACTTTCTAAGATTCATGCTACACCCACAACTGGGCACTTCAGGTTTACCAAAACCTATCAGGGTCAAACGTTCTTTTTTCTGGGATGGTATGAAATAGGACGTTCATAATTTTGTGGCTAAATGTGATGTTTGTCAATTCAACAAGGGAGAAATAGTCAAATCTGTTGGCACACTACAACCGCTTCTGATTCCACCTGCTATTTGGAGAGATATCTCTATGGATTTTATTGTAGGATTACCTAAATCGGGCAATAAATCAGTCATCATGGTGGTAGTTGATCGTCTTTCCAAGTATGCTCATTTATGTTCTCTTCAACACCCATTTACAACATCCATTGTAGCTCAACATTTCATGGATTAGGTCTTCAAGCTTCATGGCATGCCACATTCTATTTTTTTTTATTGCAGCCCAACTTTCACCAACAATTTTTGGCAAGAATTGTTCAAGCTACAAGGCACCCAATTGCATCTCAACACAACTTATCATCCCCAGAATGATGGTCAAACTGAAGCTGTCAACAAGTGTTTAGAAACATATTTGAGGTTTTTTTCCTCGAAAAGGAAAAATCAATGGGCTCAATGGTTACCACTAGATGAATGGTGGTACAACACTTTGTACCATATAGCTACACGCATGAATCCTTTTGAAGCGGTATATGGACAAAATCCACCTTCATTTCTCTCATATTTTTTAGATGTCTCGAAGGTCCAGGTGGTTGACCAAACGCTTACAGTTCGAGAGGCTATTCTTCGTACCCTCAAAGAGAATTTGGTCATGGCCCAGAACCGCATGAAGCAACAAGTAGATCAAGGTTTCTCTGAATGTCAATTTGCAGAAGGGGATCAAGTGTTTCTTCGACTACAACCTTACAAGCAAAATTCCCTCAAGGCTAACCATTGTCAGAAACTGGTGCCCAAATTTTATGGTCCTTATACCATTCTCAATCATGTGGGACAGGTGGCCTATCAGTTATCTTTTCCCGGTCATTCTAAGCTCCATCCTATTTTTCATGTTTCCTGCTTAAATAAGGTGATTGGAACTAAGTGCCAAACTCAAACCAACCTTCCAGAGTTGGATGAAGAAGGCTCCATTTGGCTACAACCACAAGAAGTTTTGGACCAATGTGATCATTGTCTGCATCAGTGAACCATCAAGGAAGTGTTATTCCAGTAGAAAGATACAACTCCAGCATATGCCACTTAGGAACCAACAACCATTCTGCAGCAATTTCCACATCTCGAGCCTTGAAGAAAAGGTTATTTTTAAGGGGGAGGACATGTTAGGGACCTAACCCCTCACGTAGGTAGAATAATATATTTTGATGTAATAAAGGTCAATATTAATAAGGCCTAGCAATAAGGAAGAATAAGTCCAATGTAAGAAGACCTAATAGAAGCTTCCTCTTCTAGAAGGATCTTCCTCTAGATGGTTCTTTTGATAGACATATTTAGTATGAATAGGAGTCGAGGGTATGAGAACTTTTGTCTTGGATATTATTGTAATAGAGCTCTGCTCTGCTGGAGGTTTCCCCCTCAAAGAGGCAAGTGAACATTGCTCTCAGTAATCAAATCGCTCTTTCTGGTGTTATTCTGGTATCATTTTGGTATTATTGTGGTGTTGTTCTGGTTATATGTTGTTCATCTGCCATTTCTAGCTATTTATTTATGTTCTGCATACTTTTTTATATCTGGAATATCACAAGTTTTATATATCCTTGTCACCGGGGACCAATGGTATTATGAGATGAAATATATCTGACCCATGGAACTACTCCACATTATTTATATACTAAGAAAAAGAGATCCCTCATACTTAAGTCTGCACAGTATCAACTCATCCAGGGAGTACTCTGCCAAATAAACTATGATGGTGTTTATTTGAGATGCCTAGAAAATGAAGACTCTGATAAATTCCTATCTGAACTTCATGATGGGCCTACTGGAGGACATTTTGGAGGTGATACTATAACCCATAAAATACTTAGGGTTGGATATTATTGGCCTACAATGTTCAAAGATTTACATGCATATGTTCGAAAATGCCCAGAATGTCATAAAGCAGTTGGAAGAGAAAAGAAACATGGCTTCTCGCGGCTTCAACTAGTTACTATTGAAATCCCATTCCAACAATGGGGCTTGGATGTGATAGGGTAAATTAACCCCAATTCCTCTAAATTTCATAAGTACATCATAACAAAAACATATTATTTCACCAAGTGGATTGAAGCAATCCCTTTGAAGACCATCAATTAAGGCCAGGTGATATCTTTCCTCGAATCTCATATCATTACTAGGTTTGGTGTACCTCAATCTTTAGTTTTTGATAATGCCAAATACTTCTCCTTTTTTAGATTAACTGAATATGCATTGGAACGAAACATTAAAATAAAATATTCAGCTAATTATTATCCACAAGGAAATGAGATAAAAGAATCAACCAATAAGAATGTAATCAAGACCTTAAAAAGAACAGCTAAGGATCACCAAAGAAACTGGCATCTAGCCCTCCCAAATTCCCTATGGGATGATAGAGTCACATCAAAGTACTCCCTTGTAAATTATTCATTTTTTCTAGTCTACGGACAAGAGGAAACCCTACCTACTCACACCTTCCTACCTTCACTACAACTTGCCCGATCTCTTCAAGATGAAGAGTGCCCAGTAATGCAACAGAGGTTAAATATGCTCCTCAAACTTGAAGAATATAGGGAAAAGGCCAAAAGGAACCTAATGCAACAACATGAAATAATCAAGAGATGGTTTGATAAATCATCTGTAGGAAACAAATATTTTCAAGATGGTGATCTTGTCCTCAAGTGGGATAAGGCAAATGAAATTAAGGGAAAACATACCAAATTCCAGAAAATTTGGCTAGGTCCATTTCAAATCCATAAAAAGATTGGACCAGGAAATTTTAAACTCGAGACATTGGAGGGAGACGAGGAGGAGATCCCTGTCAATGGAAAAGTGTTTAAACAATACTTCTCCTAATCACCCTAGGTGATGTAGCTATGTACATAGTAGGTTCCCTTTTGTTTTGTTTGTAAATATTTTCAGTTTTCCTTTCCTTGCTTTACCATGCTATATTTACTTTACTGCAGTAATAAATCTTCTGCTAACTCATTCCAAATTGGGTTTATTGGAGTTTTTGTTACAAGATAAACACTTAATCTGCATAAGAATGACTATTCGGGTGTCTTGGTAAAGATGAAACACCTTGCATATTGTACAAAAGAAAATGAATTATAACTTATGGGAACATTGACTGGAAAAAATTCAGGATACTATGTTATCAGGAGAACCCCAGACTACATTTAAAAGAGGTTCAAATGCTTAAATTGACAGGATATTTGTTATTTGTGCTATCACTCTCACTTCCAACTCACCAAGTCATAAACATGAGCATGCACTAGCCACTGATGTATTCAAGATAATGCCTGTGAGACTTCCCCATTTACGGTCGACTTAATGAATATTTTTTTGGAGAGGACCCATGAAGTTGAAATAAATATTGATACCCGTATATCAAATCAACTCTTGTATCACCCCTCTTCCTTCTCACCCATTATGAAAAAATGTTACATAAATTACAAATAAAAAAGGTGGAATATACAATCTAAATAAATGGGAAGTTGAAATCACTAATAATTGTGTGGGAAGTACAAGTAAAAATGTCGGGGCTATGTACATTCATTGGAAGTGGGGTCATGCTCGTATGATACCAAGATAACTTCATTTGGGCTATGGACGCTCGTTGGCAGTGAAGCAATGTCGGGAAAAAAGAGACGAGGAACACACATCGGTCTATAAACGGTCAAGAACAAGCTTTTGGGGTCTCTCGATCCTCACATGTGTATAATCTAAGTTCCTCCCTTAATTATATCACTAGTATTATCATGAACATCATCAAAGCTAGTGCTACGTTCTAATATTTCAGAAAGAGCGAGTGTTATGGGATCCATGGTATAGATCCACCTATCAAATTTTAAGAAGTTATGTGGTTAAATATTCACAGTATGAAGGTAAATATGGATTAGAGATAATTGGTTCTCCCAACAAGTCGCCATTTGTTGTGACTTACACAACATCCCATTGAAACTCTTGAGTTTTAGTGGGTACCCACATTACCAAAATTTTGCAAGGTGCTACTCTTTCTACCCTAATGGTTATTCATTTATGAGATTGATGCTTGTATACAGATGCCAAAACGGATTTAATGCATAATCTACCAATTGCTACTCAAATCCATCATGATAGACTCTTCATGTGATTTTCCCCAACTGCTTTGGAGCCTTTTGAAATTGAAACCACCCACAGCTACTTGGCCCCTCACCTCCTTACTCTTATGATCTCAATTAATATCGTCGACTCTTGGCTCCCGACATCTTGATGTTCTCAAGTGTAAAAGTCTTGATGATGACTCTTTAACAACGTCATCATTGACAAATTTCTTTAGGAGCTGGTTAATTGTAATCCAACCTTCATCTCGATGATGATATCAGTGACATGGTTGTTTATGTTGTTGTCACTAGGGGGTTGTTCCTAATATGGTACGAACACAAGTTGGGCCCCACTTCTACCCAGTACCTTAATGAATTCTAAGACCACTTCAGCTACACAGCCTCCCAGTCTTGTCCATATGACCTCGATCACATCTTGTTGACGCTTGGCCTCCGACTCTTTGCTATTTCACATATCTAAAACCTAATGACAACGCCCTTACAACGTCATCGTCAAAAAATTAATGGGGAATGAAATCCTTCATAAGTTGTTTGTTGACACCGACGATGATATTCATATTTCAATGGCCACATCATTGCACATGTGGCCAACTGCGATAGTTTTCGAATTCACCCAGGATATCTTAATGTGTTTTTTTCAAGTTGGGTCCCCGCCTTTCCATATCGACGTTATTACACATATATATCATCCATGACACTTTATGCTCACACTTGGAAATATCCCTTTGGCTCATGCATTTCGTCAAAATCTTTCATCATCAGAGAACAACATGAGCTTACTCCTTTTCTCCCTATGGGAATTGTCGATGACAATATTGCTCGAAACAAATCGCTGATGATATAACCTCGGAGCCATTAGACAACCCAAATCAATCCAACGTCTAACGACTATATCTCAATCATTAATTTCCCCTTTCTTTGACCTTACACATAAGTTTTTTATCTGATGGTGCAAAATGAAAGGGAAATGTTTTTCATATGTGGTCTAATAGTATATCCCACAATTCCTCCAAAATCCTTCAACACTTTTTCATGAATATCCCATAATGAAAATATGTAGTCGTCAGAAAATTTCCTTGCCACCATTACTGACTAAGCCTCGTGTTGTTTTTCATCGATGAAAATATTGACACTCCCCTATGCTTATTAACTCCACCTCACCGACGATACAACAATGGTCATAACTACTGAGTTGTGTACTAGAAAATATTTATGTCTCATCGTAGAAATCTGGCTGAATTGGAGCTATAACACATTTTGTAGTAATTGCACAGGGTTTGGGTAAAGTGGGGAATATTATAACCCTGTTTAGAAGAAATCGAACTTAATTGACTGTGATACCACGAGAAATACACCAACGACGTTGTTGTGAAAACATGTTAATTTGTTCTTTGGTTATAGTCTTCAGAACCACAGGTAATTTTTTTTTTAGATTATTATTAGGTATTACTACCCTCTTTAACAATTCGAAACTGAATTAATTTCATTTGTATTGAGCATGTAACAAAATGTCTCGGTTGCAAACCAGGAACGATAAATCCCAAATAACTGTTGTTCCCGCTCCTGTTCATGGACTAGACTCTCTCAATATTTTCGACACAAATAAAAATGATGGAAGAGAGTGTCACCCCAACTACTATGAAATTCACGAGATGCTCTAGAATGAGTATTTACCTTCCTATAATGGAGACATCAATGAGTACCGAAATATCCACAAAATGAACATTCACACAGTGTTTGCTCACCCAGAGATCTTCCCTTACAATGATGTTGCGATACGGTGTTTTATACATTTGGAAAAGGACACAAGTTTGATAGTAAATTCTTCAGGTGTTCCGATTGAATCTCTCAAGACAGAAGACTTCAAGGTTCAGTATAAAATCCCAGAACACATTGTTGCACTAGATGAAATGTTCCTGGACAAATTCGTGGTCGATCACAATGACTTTGAAACTCTAATGGAAGATTGATTCATTGATGAAGAATGGCCATTAAATAAAGGAGAGAGACACATCCTAACATAGTATCTGAAAGACCGATACAAGATGTTAAATGCAATGATTTGTAGACTCTATGGCAAGGAGACAATCACCCACTTCAGGATGGAATGGTTCCTGATGGCCTACATAGTGGCCAAAATAGGAAAAGCATTCAATTGGGTCGGTATCCTATCACTCAACATTGAAAATCGATTTTGGGAACCTCAAGGTATGAAAAATTATGGTTTTTACATGTCAACATACCTTATAGATGCAATCTACGTAGCTAACAGATTTTCAACATTCAATTGGGCATGGAGCCTAGATCAGAGACCAATACATGTTTATTGTTCTCAATTGTGGGAAGTGAATTGCAAAGAACATTTTTACGACTTGTGCAATTATTTCCTCGCTCCCATGCACAAGGCCATCTTTGGTGTTCACCCACACTGAATTTCCCCAAGAGTTATCAAATCCTTGAGAGGAATAGGGGACTGGTACATGAAAACATATTATACCTTCATAAGGGTTTTGGGGGGAACAAGACCACCACATTTGTTACCCAAATATGTCCCTAATAATTTTTTGGCAAGAGATATTTCATACTAGACAGTAGAAAAAAGGAGCCAATGCCTACTTGTCAGACAAGAACAAAAAATACTAGCCCATTTTCCCTCTTCACATTGGCCAATACTCTCTGCTGAATAAGAAACAAGCTAAAAAGGAGGTTGAAACCCTTAACGAATTATGTCTATGTGTTACAAACCAGAAAGGGAACGACCCTCAAAATATGGTGTATGACCATATGAGGGATGTAAAGCTGGCACCACAGGTAATGCATGAAGTCAATTTTGCAGAAGATATCTTTAGGGAGCCTTATATTTCAAAGAGGTAATTGAGAGACTCACCACTGAAACAACCCGAGAAAATATTAAGAAAGAGGAAGAAGAAGATAGGATCTTGATGATAGAATAGTTCAAAACCTTCCTCTAGAAAGACAAAGAAATAATGGAGGCTCAAGAACGTGAAAAAAAATAGAAAGAGCAAGGAAAGTTGAGGAAACCAAAAAGAGATATCAACAGAGAAAGAAGGTCAAGGCCGAGAAGGAATAGACTGAGTTAGAAGGGAAAAAAGGAGAAGAGCCATCCTCTAAACGAAATAATGGATAAAATCAGTTGACACGGAGTTTAAGAAGAAAGAAGAAACAAGTACAACACAAGCAGAGGAAGAAAGGAAAAAGAAAGAAGATGAAGACAAGAGAAATGTTTCCAAATCCCCAGAGAAGGGTTTTGAGCAAGATAGTTCATTTGTGACAATAGATCTCACCACAAGCATACTCAATGTTCCATTGGAGGAGTGCACTCCCCTGGCGACCATCCCACGAAATCTTTTAGTCACATCTATAGGTCTTGGGATTCAAGGTGTAGTTGTTGTTGTAGGTGACTATTATTATAGCCACAAAACTAAGGCCATTGAAAAAAGGACTACCAAGAGGAAGAGAGAAGGAGTTGAATCAGATTGATACAAGTCATGGAACAACTGAACGGGTTATCAAGTGGAAAGCAGGGCCAGATCCAAATGACAATGCACTACAAGCATCCTCAACACTCAATGCCTTTGTTGGTGCAAATGTTATGTCGGTTTATGAAGTAACAACAACCCTGGATACAACAAAAGAAATAATAATGGAACTAGAATCTTCCATTGATACAATTAAGGAGGATGTGGCCAGTGAATTCAAGAAAGAAGCCATGACAGCAGAACAGTCACATAG
Organism: Picea glauca; assembly: GCA_000966675.3. Classification (NCBI taxonomy): domain Eukaryota; kingdom Viridiplantae; phylum Streptophyta; class Pinopsida; order Pinales; family Pinaceae; genus Picea; species Picea glauca. The sequence goes on along the minus strand of JZKD02S1893912.1, from coordinate 759,390 downwards.
AGAAGAACTAGTGAGACAATTGAATCTTCAAGAAAGGGACTTAACAATAGAATTTGAGAAAAAGATAAACCTAAACCAAAAGATGCACCAGGAATAAACACAAAAATTCAAAGCCACGCATGATCAAGAAGTTGCAAGGATCAATGGGGAATAGTTAGAAATCAATGCATATAATGAAAAGATAGAAGAATAAGTTTGAAAATTGCAACAAGACAATCATATTCTAGATAAGACTATAGAAGAAAGTAAGACAAAAATAATGGCCCTAGAAGTAATCAGAGAAGAAACCATAAAGGAAAATGAAACACTAAGAGATATGCAGAAAAAATTATTTCTCTTACTGCATAGCCTTCAAACGAATTGGTCATACCACGTGAAAGTAGTTCAACAAATAAATGACATGAAAGGAAAATATCAAAAAGTTCAAAACACATATGACCATATTGTCCAATATCAGGATGTTTTTTATAATCCTCCCAACAACTTGCCAATGTTTACAAATAAGGAAAAGATTAAAGATCAAAGTTCACTCGACATAGGGAAATCCATCCTCAATAACATGGAGAATACCTAGATGAAGGTTGATCAAGCTAGCAGGAATCTATGGAGAGTAGTTGAAGAACTACTAGAACAGTTCGGGATGGAAAATAGAGAAGACTTGGCAAAAGCAGGGTCGGCTCACACCATGATAGAGGATGTTGAGACCAGAAGTAATATGAGCATGAAGGCTATTGAAGCCACAAAATAAATTGATCAAGAAATACTTGATAAGAGAATAGTGGAGCTGAATCAGTTGATCTTGTTAATTGAAAATTTCATACAGAAGACAGAGGAAGTGTTGAAGACAAAATTCATAAGTCTGATTTGTGACAGGGAGCTGGAACTAGAAAATATTCAATTAAACAGAATAGATGCCTTCTTTGAGGACTTCACTCTGTGGAAACGCTTCATCGGCAAAGTGCAACCACCAAAATCCACTTGATCATTGTAATTGAACACTGCATTATACTCGTTTTGTAATCATTGTAATATCCCGATTGAGAATGAGAACCAAAGCATCGTAATTGTTCTTTAATCATTTGACAGTTACATAATTATTACACCTTATGATAAAGAGAAAGAGGCGTTTCTAGAATTGTGATTGTGGTGAATGTATTTTTTATTATTCTTAATTCATTTCTTTAATTTGAGCACTTTATGTTCATGTGTATGAATTTTTTTCTGCATGTTCATGTATGCTCAGGTTGTCACAGTTTCATTTATTGAATGTTGTTATAATATTGTTGTATACAATGAMAACTAATTKCTATTGTCTTCTTAACAATATTATTGTTCTTACATACCATTTGAATTTATGAACTGTTTCTAATTCAAAAGGTGATTATTCTTAATTGTATTCAATCTCCTTTAGACATCTCCTAATCAGGATAGGATTAGTGTAGTTTAGAAGTGCATATTAGAATAGATATAGATAACATCACTTAGTTTATTTTTTAGATTTTAATACATTTGAGAACCTGCGGTTCTTAGATTCATATTT
>JZKD02S1893912.1:713977-742300 GCA_000966675.3 Picea glauca | reverse complement strand
AACCCGTGGACCTCCCCTCTTTGGAGTATACAATATTCATGACTTTAAATTTAGGTTCTTCAATGATGTCTACAAAGCTCCGACGGTTGTCCTGTTCGTTGAGTTGATTTGATTAGATCTCGGAGGTCGTGAATTCGATTCCAATCAACCAACCTTTGACAATTTTACATAGAACCTTCTTGGACAATCAGAGGGTTCCACGTGGAAGACTCTGATTGGCCCGCGTCCCATTGATGACACGTCATCTACAAACTGGATTCCACGTCACCTGTTGATTGGATTTCCAAGTCGACTTCCATGTCTACCACATGTACACTACTCAGTCTACCACGTGTCATATACGATTTTTATGTGTCACCTTGTATGGACTACCATGTGTCTTTATGGATTGATATGTGTCCTCCCATGGGGTTGCCACGTGTCACATATGTCCTTCCTTTTTGCGTTGTTTGGAAAAAACTTCAAAACACGATATCATCTTCATATGAAGTCCGTTTGAGCATGTTCAAGCGGCGTCAAAAATCTCTTGTCGAGCTATTCATGATGGAAACCTTTGCATTGACTTTTGAGACCTTTGAATTTGAGGCATTTTGGATCCTCCTGGATCATGCAGGAAGGGATTGTGGAATCTAGATCCAAATCTAAAATTGTACGAGATTCTAATGTGCCACAGCCTAACAAGAAATAGTACATTTTTGAAAATATGTAAAGTAATTGTTTTACTTCTTCTATGTGTATTTGGAGCAGGAGACAAGAAACAAGAAGAAAATGATACAAATATAGTGCTTCTTTTCATTCGTTTGTTAAAAATGTGCATTGTGGCAATGTCCAAAAAACAAAATACGTATGTAGTGGTGAGAGTGTTAATGCATATGAATAAACTAAAACACTTATCTTAAACCCCCTTAATATCAATGACTATGTTGTCCATTGATATTGTAAAAGAACCATTCAAGTGAAAAATGTGCAACTCAACCAAAGTTTTGGAAATCTTGAAGGGTGCTTATGATGCTAGAAACATGGTGATTGTAGATGATTCCAAAGAAAAACATGTTTGTAATGATAAAGGGAACTATGTAATTACAAAAGGGTATAATTGTGATGATGTGAATGACACATATTTGTTAGATCGATCATGGTCTTTTTTTCTACACCTAAATAGTGTTAGTAATGTGAGATCTATTGTAGAAACTTGAAACTATTTTGATAAATAATGTACTTACTTACTTTTCTTAATTTTCTATATGTAATTTTTTTTTTAACTATTTTGATAAATAATGTACTTATTTTCTTAATTTTCTATAGGTAACAATTTTTTTTTAAGGTTAATAAGTGTTGGAAGTTTGGTTGTCATTGATGTCAACAATGCACAGGACACAAGCTCAGATAAAAAACACTGCATCGTGTAGAGATTGCACAAGACACAATATCAGGATAAATAGCACTACATCACGCATAAATCGCACAAAACACAAGCTTAGGGAAATAGCATTTCATCGTGTAGAGATAGCGCATGAAACAAGCTCAAAGAAATAGTGCTGAGATCGCGCAAGACACAAGCTCAGAGAAATAATGTTGAGATCGTGTAGGGCACAAGCTCAGGAGAAATAACACTACATCGCTCATAACACAAGCTCAGGGAAATAGCACTGCATCGTGTAGGACACAAGCTCAGAGAAATAGCGATGAGATCGTGCAGGATGCAAGCTTAGGAGAAATAGCATTGCATCGTGCATAAATCATGCAGGATGCAAGCTTAGGAGAAATAGTGTTGCATTGTGCAGAGATCATGCAGGACATAAGCTCAAGAGAAATAGTGTTGCATCACGTAGAAATCATGCATGATGCATAACATTGCATCACGCAGAGATCGAACCATTGAAAAAATATTCTAGATTAACGGTGATAGATGTACTGCTCCTTGTCCATCTAACCTACCGCATGAGACATGAAAGTAGTATTAAAACCACATTTTTGAGTTTCCTACCATGCATGACATGGAAGTAGTATTAAAGCCCCATTGTGAAAAATTTCAAGACACGATAAGCACAACCCCATTGTGACAAGTTTCGAGACACGAGAAGTGCAGCCCCATGCGGAAATTTTTCGAGACATGAGAGGTGCAACCCCATTGCGACAAGTTTAGAGACGCGAGAGGTGCAACCACATTGCAACAAGTTCTGAAGATACGAGAGGCGCAACCCTACTGCGACAAGTTTCGAGACATGAAAGGCGCAACCCCATTGCGGCAAATTTCGAGATACGAAAGGCACAACCCCACTATGACTTAAGCCATAATTATTTACCTAAGTCAAATGCTCTGGAAATGGGTTGAAGGAAGCGGCTAGGTGACCAAGACAGTCAGACATGAAAATCAATGATCAATATTGAATCATGATCATGATCCTGTGATAGCTGAGTTTCGACGAATCTAGAGCTATGTGTAATGATGAATGTGACAATCTTAGTCATTTGTTCGGTTTTCTCAGAATCGATCATTCCATAAGGAAGATTGACATAAGAAAGAACTAAACTTAATTAATTTAAAGGGGATTTGGAGTCAATTTAAGTTAACTTCAATAACAGTCTATTGTTAATGAAGAGGCACATTGATTCATTGAAGAGACACAATGGTTTAGTGATGCACACCGTTTGGTAAGATATATAAACCCATCAGAATGAAGAATGAAAGTGTGACTCAGGAGATATATGAGTATACCTGAAGTAGAGTCACCAGAATACATGAGAGTAAAAATAAATGTTGCACAGTGAGGGTGGAAGGGAGGAGCTAGGAAGGACTGTAGTCCTCTTCAGGTAGAAGTGTGAAATAGTAGGGGGTCGGTGCCTCCTCTCAAGTTGGTGCTTGAATAATTCAGGGGGTTGGAGCCTCCTTTAAAGTTGGTTCTTGAAGAAGTGGGGAGTTGAAACTTTCTTGAGTAGGTGCTTACAAAAGGAAGGGGATTTGTGTCTCCTAGAGTTGGTGCTCTAAAAAGGATTGGTGTCCTTCACAATCACATATTGTTGTTATATAGAAATTGTAATTCTTATTTATGATAAATAATTAATTATTTGTGAATTCATTGTTAATTTAATGTTGTGGTTGAAAAAGTTTTAAAAAATAAATACTAATTGGATAAAAGGTAATACTAATTAACCTCCCTCTCAGTATTTCAAATAATTGGTATCAGAGAAAGGTTCTTTCACCACAATCTAACCACTGGAAGATAGATCCTAAATAATCCAATGGATCAACAACAAGGAATGTCATCCAAAATAGCACGATTGGTCAAAGGAGATGACTATTCTTTTTGGAGAATAAGGATGAAGAGTCATCTAATGGCACTTGGATTTGATATTTTGCAATCTGTAGAAGATGGATAAAATGCACCATCTTCCCCACCAACTAATGTTGCTGCAAAGAAGTTATGCAATGACAATTCAAGAGTTCTTAATGCCATTTTAAGTGGATTATCCAGAAATGTATTTGTAAACGTAATGCACTGCAAATCAACCAAAGAATTATGGGAAAAACTTAAAATTATTTGTGAAGGAGATGGAAAGGTAAAACAAGCCAAACTTCAAACACTCAGAGAATAGTTTGAAAATTTAAAGATGAAGGAAGAAGAACGTATTGCAAAATATCTTCAGAGAGTAGATGAGATAGTCAACTCAGTCAGAGCATTGGTTGAAACAATAGAAGACAAATATATTGTTCAGAAAGTGTTGAGATAAATTCCTATGAGATATGATGTTAATATCTTTGTTGGCATTATTGATTGTGTGTTGTTATTGATGGAAACATGAGTCAAACATGTACAGTAAACAAAGAAAGAGGTAGATCACCTTGGGGTAGAATAAATTCATGGTCATTGTTGATCACGATAGGATCAAAAATAATTCTATGTTCCTAAAGCTCAAGAGAGGTAGCATGCATAGAATCCACGTACAAAAAGAGTAACAAAGAAAAATGAATTAAGAGCTCATGAGGGTTAGCGACTAAATATCAGTGCATAAAAGAATGCACAAACATTAATCGAAGCTTAGAAGATATGGTGCATTTGAAGCAACACGGGAGATAGAGTTCTGCGAGTGAAGAAATCCTTTGGTAAAGGATCGAGTTATAGGATCCGTTCATTCTTAGTTCGAGACAATCCAGGATCGTTATATCAAGGTGAAGTCAGAGACTAGGAAGGACTAAATCTCAACCATCATATCTAGAACAATAGCATTATGGACAGTTGGATCAAACCAGAATCATAGATCAAGAGAGATTAAATAAGAGTCATCATATTTCATGGAGGAAATTCAAGTGAGCTCTCAACCGTTAGATCAGTTCAGGATCTATCCTGATCATCATATAGAACCAAGTGGAAGGACAGAATAAGCAGACCCCATAAGATACAAGGTCTTGAAACCCCTAAAGTCTCGAAGTAAATAACGACCATCAGATCTGGGCAATGCATGTTGACCATTGGATGAGGATGGGCAGGTCCAATGGTGGTCAACTCCGGAACTGACCACTTCGACGAAAAGAAGTGTGAAACATGTAAGTTTACCCGAAGGCTGAAACCCCCAAGTCATGAACTCCCGTCGACTGTCAAATAAGAGGAAGAATAAGAAATCTCGTCAACCGTTGATCTAGAGTGAAAATATTCAGAGCGCACTAAGGAATAAGGTGGTCAACTCTGAATTTGACCTACTCCAGCAGTAAGAAGCTCAGATAAAATAAGAACTCCTTAACCCTGGAGTTCCAGAATAAATAGAAGTCGTCAATCAAGACAAGAAAATATCTATGGTGATAGATCTACTCGATACTTCGACAATGATCGAAGGATGGTATAAAAGTGCCAAAACTCCCAAAGTCACGAAGTACCAAAGCCACAAAGTGTAAAGTCATGATACAGGAGGGAGACACGTGGCCTAATCATATGATGACAAGTGTCAAGGTCTAGTTGGCACTTTAGGTATATGAAAGTCACGAATCAAGGTGACACGTGGGTGCCACTCAGCTAGTGCCATGTCAACAGTGACGTCATTAAGCCACGTCACTCCGGGGATATCCAACTTCTCCTAAGATAAAATATCTAAAGCGTCGAAGGCCAAAGTCACATTTGATCATTGATCTAAGATCCTACGGAATATTTCTTGATCGTCTGATCAAGTAGAGTGGAAGGATAGAGTAAGCATGGATCACGAAGTAATGCTAAATGTTGATCTACTTTGGGAGCGTTCTCAACCATTGATTAGGCATAGTGGAAGGATAGCGTAAGTGGAGGCGTTAACCGACAACAAGCGGTCACCACAACTTTATGACTTATTTTGTAGGTAAACACTCCGAAGGGATTGAACTACTTCAGAATTCGAGTAGCCCGGAGTCCCGGAGTCACGAATAGTCGAATACCAGAAGAGCGAGAGCTCTATTGTGCCTAAGTCTACGGTCCTAGCTCCTAGACATGTGAATGTTATCAAGCATGGAGTGTTGATACACCCTTCGACGGAATTTGCTCTGGAAGAATTGAATGACTACAAAGGCTGGAAGTCCTGAAGGACGAAGTACCGGAGAACCTGGTTCCAGCACCGGTCACGTGATAAGGTAAATAAGCTAAAGGGGATAGAAGTAAATAATCCCTCATATGCTTGAATACGGTCCCACATAGAAGAATAGAGGCAAAAGAAGAAAGCGCTAGGAACAACACCTAAATGGATAAGCTCGTGGTTTTGAGTCCATGGTCATTTAAACATTGGGTTGAAGGAATCGCCTCATACAAAATTCATTTATGTAAACAACTTAAGGCTTGTAGATTAATGTGATAGATATTAACCATAATAATACAGAGAGTAGGTAAAAGCTTGAATATAATATTTTAACAAACTTGGGAACGCAACAGAAGCATGGGAACGATATAATGAGTCGATCCATATCTGTGATCAGCTCATGTAGACAAAATTCAAAAATTTGAATCAAGATTAGTCTTCTAATTAAATTGAGAAACTTAAATGGAGAGGTGTAATGGTTCATGTCAAAAAGACACAATGGTTCAAATCCTATACCTATTGAAATACTAAATAAACCAGAAGTGGTGGTGAATCTAAGGGAGTCTTGGTGGATTATATATATATATATATATATATATATAATCGATTGAATGGAATTTCATTCTATCAGGTTGGTGTTTGTTTACAAGTTGAGTCTTGTTATGAGGGTTGGATTCCTCACATCTCAGTTGGATATGAGATCAACAAGCTGGGTCTTGTTACGAGGGTTGGATTCCTCATTTCTCAGTTGGATCTGAGAACTACAAGTTGGGTCTTGTATCAGAGAGTTGGATCTCTCATATTTAGTTGAAATTGAAGATATTAAAGGATTGATTTTATTTGTATTCATTCAAGTTAAATAAATAAAAGAAATATATTTTATCTACTTGATACAGTTTGTGTTATACATGTTTATGAATAATTAATTGAACTGCATATATATTATTCAGTTAATCAATGAAAGTGTGAAAAATAGTAAAAAGTTCTAGACACTAATTCACCCCCCCCTCTGAGTGTTAGTGTGTGTTTCAACAATTGGTATCAGAGCGGGTGCCTTCAGCACAGTTTAAACACTGGAAGGTATATTCTGAAGAAATGGGTGGACAAATGGCTATATCCACAAATGAAGCTCCCTTATTTGATGGAACAAACTACTCGTCATGGAAGGAAGGAATGAAACAATATCTGAAGTCAAGAGGATCTGGTGTTTGGGATTCAGTAGTATCTAAATCTTGGTACTCAACTACCTCAAAGAACAAAACCAAATCAGCAAAAGAAGCAAAGAAAAATAATTCAAAATCATTAAAGGAAATCCATAATGGACTGTCAGACCAAGTCAAAGAAAATATGGGACACTACACCTCTGCTAAAGTGTTATGGCTCCAGCTAGAGAATTCTTATCAAAATAAAGAACAAAAAAAAGAAATGGAGAATTCCAATCAGTTTATAGAACAAAACAAAGAAACAGAAAAATCCAATCAAATTAAAGAACAAAACAAAGAAATGGAGAAATCAAATCAGATTGAAGAAAAAAATACATATAAAAGGAATTATGATCAGAATAAAGAACAAAACACAGAAGAGGACAATTCCATCAAAGAATTGATGCAAACCCCATTCATCAATAGAGAAGACTACTGCATCAAGGAATTGATGAATACCTCAGTATTCAGTAAAGAAAAACTATTAGATTTTAAGAATGATGTTATAACTACATTTGATGTGATTAGCATGGAACCAACAAATGGTCTATATATTGAAGTTACTAAGGATGTTCTTGACTAACTTGAATACACAATTATGTGCACTTTTGAAGAGTTGGAGAAACTTCAAAAGAAAGATATGTTGCTAATACGACAGTTAGATCAATCTAACCATGAAGAACATGAACAAAAGATTCATCTAGAAAACAAAGAAGAAGAAATCAAAAGATTGAAGATCGAAGTTGCTAATCTAACAGAAGAAATGGAATAATTAAAGACACGTGACAATAAAATAAAATAAGTACTAGAAGAGACAAAAGAAATGGTCATTTGTCTAAAAACTCAACTTGAAGAAACTAAGAAAAATGAAGAATCCTAGAAGATCCAATTAACTAAAAGAGAAGAATCATGTCACATGCTAGAATAGGAAATTATTAACGTCAAAAAGATAAATGAAAGTACTCATGCAACTCTAATGACTCGAATTGAAGAAGCTAATAAAAATGAAGAATGAAGTTGTTGATCTAACAAAAGATATAGAAGAGTTAAAGACATATGAAAAAACTAATAAATGCATAGAAGTCTTGGTTGATACATAAGAAATAGTCATCAATCTAAAGACTCAACTTGAAGGAGCTAAGGAAAAAGAAGAAGCCTTGAAGATTCAATTGACTAAAAAGGAAGAAACATGTCACATGCTGGAAATGGAAGTTATCAACCTCAAAAAGAAGAATGAAAAGACAAAAGAAACTGTCAAATTCCAGAATAGCTCAGTTATCCTAGATAGGATTTGGAATAGTCAAAGACCAACTGATGACAAAACCAGTCTTAGATACAATAAGAAAGAAGAAGGTGGCAAATGGAGTACCATTCAAAAATATGATAAATGATCATACTCCTCAAAAGAAAATAGTACAGTCAAAACTTAAAACAAACCATGAACTTTGTCAAGGAAGGAAGTTATAAAAGTCAAAAACAAGAAACATATCAAAAGATAGACTTCTCATGTCACAAAAGACTCAAGCATGGAAACACCTTCAATGGTTATTGTTTTTCTTGTAATAGTTTTGGTCACAAAGAATAGGAATGCAAGAGTCCTGAAAAGAAAAATTTAGGAAGGTCCAATAACTCAATGAGATGTTGTAGATGCAATTATGTTAGCCACACAACAAAGTTTTGTCATATAATGAGATGTTACAACTATGATAGGTTTGGTCACAAATCCCAAAACTGCAGAAAATCAAGAAGTCAATCTATGAGAAATAATTCATACAAGTCAAGAAGAAAATCTAATGAAGGTTGGAAGAAAAGAAGAAATGATAAGTCTCAAAGAACAAATCTAGAAAAGAAATATCCTACAATCAAAATAGCTCATGAAAAGGTATGGAGAAGAAAATCTGAAATAGAAAGCAAGAGAGATGATCTGGCACCTGAAAATGAAGAAGTTCCACTTACATAAAATAGTGATGAATCTTCAATAGCATGTCAACCAGAAGAGTTGAGCACTCAAAATCTTGGAAGTTTTCTAATGTTATTTTCATGAACTACTAAATTTCCCCTCAACATAAAATATGAATAAACTGAAGGAGGAAGGCTTTTACAACATGATTTGGTGTAAGTACTACAAAATACTACTAAAGTATGGTATGATCTAAACCCAATAAGAAATTTCCAAAAGAATTAAAAAGTTATGAAGAGGACTTAACAAACAACAGATGAAAGGACCAATTCAATCTTATTTCTAAGGGATAGAAGTTGAAGTTGGTTTCTGCAAAGTCAAAGGACTATGAATAAGAAGTTAAATTGGTTGAAGAATGGAAATTGAATTAATTGGTATCGATCAATGGTATTCTTGTGAAATATCATAATATCAACAAGAATAAATAAATAGATCAAGAATATTAGTAAGATTCACACCCTTGTCCTTTAAGACAAAGGAGAAGACAATAAAACCCTTTGAAACAAAAAAAAAACTCAGGGGGAGTGTTTAATTTGGTCATCAAATGAGGAATTCATACGATTAGGTTTAAAATACTTGATCACTAAAAAAATTGGTCTCAATAAGACTACCTATTTGAACACAAAATCCCAAGAGATTGAGATAAACAACTGGCACATTCATAGGGGGATAAAAGCAGTAAAAGTTTAACTCTTTGTCATTAATGTCAAAGGGGGAGAAAAATACTAAAACAAATTTTGTATCAATATTTGGTTCAGTCCTCCAACCTGAAAATGAGATTAGTGATAGGGGGAGAAAATGTATTTGTTTTACAGATATGTTGCCCTCAATGCCAAAGGTGGATATTGTTGGCATTATTGATTGTGTGTTGTCATTGATGGCAACATGAGTCAAACATGTACATTAAACAAAGAAAGATGTAGATCACCTTGGGGTAGAAGCAATTCATGATCATTGTTGATCACGATAGGATCAACATTGATCCTATGTTCCTAAAGCTCAATAGAGGTAGCATGCATAGAATCTACGTCCAAAAGGAGTAACGAAGCACAAGGAATTAAGAGCTCAGGAGGGTTAGCGACTAAATATCAGTGCATCAATGAATGCACAAACATTAATCAAAGCTTAGAAGAGATGGTGCATTTGAAGTAACACAAGAGATAGGGTTTTGTGAGTGAAGAAATCCTTTTATAAAGGATCAAGTTACATGAGTCGTTCATTCTTAGTTCGGGACAATCTAGGATCGTTAAATCAAGGTGAATTCAGAGACTAGGAAGGATTAAATCTCAACCGTCAGATCTGGAGCAGTAGCATTATGGACAATTGGTTCAAGACAAAATCATAGATAGAGAGAGATTAAATAAGAGCCGAGGAAATTCAAGTGAGCTCTCAACCGTTATATTAGTTCGAGATCTATCATGATCGTCAGATAAAACCAAGTGGAAGGACATAATAAGTGGATCCCATAAGACACAAAGTCTTGAAACCCTGAAAGTCTCGAAGTAAATAACGACCATCAGATCTAGGAAATGCATGGTGACCGTTGGATGAGGATAGGTGGGTCTAATGGTGGTCAACTACGATGCTGACAACTTCAACGAAAAGAAGTCTGAAACATGCAAGTTTACCCGAAGGCCAAAGCCCCGAAGTCACAAACTCTTGTTGACCATCAGATCAGAGGATGAATAGGAAATCCCATCAACTGTTGATCTGGAGTGAAAATATTCAGATTGTGCTAAGGAAGAAGGTGGTCAACTCTGACTTTGACCTACTCTAGTAGTAAGCAGCTCATATAAACCAAGAAATCCTGAACCCCAGAGTTCCAGAATAAATAGAAGTTGTCGATCAAGACAATAAAATATCTACGGTGATAGATCTATTCGACACTTCGGCAATGATCGAAGGATGGTATAAAAGTGACAAAACTCCCAAAGTCACGAATTACTGAAGCCACAAAGTGTAAATTCATGATCTAGGAGGGGGAAACGTGGCCCAATCAGATGATGACAAGTGTCAGGGTCTAGTTGGCACTTTAGGTATATGAAAGTCACAAATCAAGGTGACACGTGGGAGCCACTCAGCCAGTGCCACATCAACAGTGATGTCAGCAAGCCACGTCACTCCAGGACTACATCCTCTTGTAATATCCAGCTTCTCCTAAGATAAAATATCTGAAGCGTCGAAGACCAAAGTCACATTTGGCCGTTGATCTAAGATCCTACATAATATTTCTTGACCATCCAATCAAGTACAGTGAAGGATAGAGTAAGCGTGAATCACGAATTAATGCTAACCATTGATCTTCTTCGGGAGTGTTCTCAACTGTTGATCAATCATAGTGGAAGGATAGTGTAAGCAGAGGTGTTAATCGACAACAAGAAGTCACCACAACTTTATGTCTTATTCTGTAGCTAAACACTCAGAAGGGATTGAACTACTTTAGAATTTGAGTAACATGGAGTCCTGAAGTCACGAATAGATGAATACCCAGAGAGTGGGAGCATTGTTGTGCCTAAGTCTACGGTCCTAGCTACTGGACATGTGAAGGTTATCAAGCAGGGAGTTCCGATACACCCTTCGCCGAAATTTTCTCCGGAAGAATTGAATGACTACAAAGGCTGGAAGTCCTGAAGGATGAAGTACCAGAGAACCTGGTTCCAACACCGGTCACGTGATAAGGTAAAAAAGCTAAAGGGGATAGAAGTAAATAATCCCTCGAACGCTTGAATATGGTCCCACGTAGAAGAATAGGGGCGGAAGAAGAAAGCGCTAGGAACAATGCCTAAATGGATAAGCCTGTGGTTTTGATCCTATGGTCATTTGAACATTGGCTTGAAGGAAGCGCCTCATACAAAATTTGTTTTTGTAAACAACTTAAGGCCTATAGACTAATGTGACATAGATTAACCATGACAATGTATAGATTAACCATAACCATACATCAAGAGGGATGCAGATAATCTAGGGAAATTTGACTCTAGATCAAATGAAGGTATATTTTTGGGATTTTCACCTAACAAAAAGGCCTACAAATGCTATAATCTAACATTGCACAAAATAGTTGAAAGTGAAAATGTAAAACTAGATGATCAAAAATTGAGAAAAATCAAATCTCAAGATGAAACAAAAATTAATGAATGGAGAAAAGCCAGTGATAATGAAGAAGATGGTGAATCACAAGATGAAGAAGATATTGAAGAACTGCAAGAAAATGAACCATACACTGATGAAGAAAACATTCAAGAAGAAACACCCATGCCAAAACCACCATAAAAAAGGGCTCAAAAGAATCATCCAGAAAGTCAAATTATAGGAGACAAGAGTGCTGGAGTAGAAACAAGGAGGAAAATATTATATGAAGAACAAGCAATGATTTATCTAATAGAGCCTAAAAAAATTTTAGAAGCTAGTAAAAGTGAGGATTGGTTAAAGGAAATGAATGAGGAACTTGATCAAATAGAGAAAATTCATACTTGGGAATTGGTTCCAAGACCTAAAGATAAAAATGTGGTAGGAACCAAATGGATATTCAAAAACAAACTCAATGAAAATGGACAGATCATAAAAATTAAAGGAAGACTAGTATGCAATGGATCTGCTCAAGTGGAAGGAATTGACTTTGAAGAAATATTTTCCCTAGTAGCAAGATTAGAATCCATTAGAATTTTTATGGCATTTGCATGTTTAAAAGACTTCAAAATATATCAGATGGATGTCAGTTCAGCATTCCTAAATGGAACCTTAGAAGAAGAAGTCTACTAGAACAACCCGAAGGGTTTAGATTGACATAAAAACTAGACTATGTATGCAAATTGAAGAAGGCCCTGTATGGTCTTAAACAAGCCCCTATAGCATGGTTCTTAAGACTTGATTAATATCTACAACAACAAGGATATAAGAGAGGAACTACTGATAGTAATCTATATATCAAAATTAAAGAACAAAATATGATTGTTGTAGTGGTATATGTGGATGACATAATCTTTGGAAGTAATCCGACTATACTAAGAAAATAGTTTGCCACATAAATTTAGAAAGAGTTTGAGATGTCTATGTTGAAAAGTCAACAAGAAATGTGTGTCTAATTTACTTTTCCCTTAAATAAATTGGACAATAAATATTAATCTATTATCTCATAATTACTTGAAAATAGTTAACTGAAATGGAAAATCAGTTAGCTATAGGAAATTCGAGTTCAAATGTTGACTGGTGGGGCATCCAATTCGAATTAGTTGTAACTGAGTGATTCGAAGTTGTAACATAGTTGGATGTGTAGTTATGTGAGTTGTGAAGTAGTTTAACTCAGTTAAGTGAGTTAAGCTCAGTTGTACTAGTTGTAACTGAACTTACACTAGTGAGAGATCAGTGAATTAATTATTAATTAATTCACAATAAGTGATATCACATGCAACTGAAGATTTAACACTGTTAACTACATGCATGTCATATCCGGTGGAGACCCAGTTGAGATAACAGGTGAAAGGGACAGTTTGGATATCAGTTGTGATTTGAGTGAAGTGCACTCATGCAATCACACACACAATGGATGTGCCCATGAGGAATGCGTAGCCTAGGAAAGAGGAATTCGAATTCATTTGCAGGTTTTCCATTAGCAAGGATTGCGCAGAGGAGGCAGGTTGTCTGGGAGTAGTAAATTGGCACATGAATTTGTCAATTTTTGCATGACAATGTGAGATGATTGTATATTGTACTGAGAGCTCTTGGATTAGAGTTTTGTATGAGATTGTTTCATGATCCATGATATAAACATAATATATGATAGTGGGGTTTTTAGTTGTATGCTTTCCCGGTAAAAACATCTGTGTTATGTGTGATTGACCTTTCTTCTTGATATTGCAATTGGCGATTGTGTTTTAAATTTCGGAAGAATATTTGTAGAAGTGATTATGTATTTAACAGTGGCATATAATTGTTAGATCAGGAGAATCCAGGAAATACATAATTTGTATTGAAAATTTCTACATGGTATCAGAGCACAGGAAATTGCAGAAGCTGAGTTTGTGACTGGATAGAATTCAAATTTGTAGAAAGACTTTCTTGGTGCTACAACTGATTCAAGATCGAAATGGATTTCAATGGATTGAGGTTAGTGTTGTTGGGAAAAATACCCTACGGACTAGCAAACTAGGGTTGGGCTTGCATGCAGATTTTGACCGAAAATAAATTACTTTTAACCTACAACCCAATATTAAAACCCCTCTTTCATGGTAACTGCATGAAGAGAATCACTATCCTTTTTACCGAAGTTCGATGTATATTCTCCGTTGCACTTTGACCACTTGCTTGCGCTGCTCCTTCCACAGATATCCTGGAATCAAGACAAATACCAACTACGCATGCATGCGAATTCTCTACTTAAGGGTTATAAATCAAACACAAATTCATCAAATCATAGATAACTCATGCATTGGGACAGGAAAAGTATTCTTTTTATTACTGAAAATGAATCAACTTACAATCAAAGTCGAGACCGACCACCGCTCCTTGAACTTGATCCTGGGCTCCTCTTCTTTGTCCTCCAACTGCTTTGCGTTAATTCTCCTTTGGCTCGAGGAAAGGCTAAAGGGTTGGGACAATGGATTACAAAAATGGGCAGAGTTTCTTCGCTATAATTTTCCTCTTCCAAATGGTACCCCTACCCCTTCTTTTATAGGCTAGAAGGAGCTAGGGTTTTGGACGAACCCTCGACCATGCATGGCCGGGAGTTTCAGGTAACTGACCCATAGCTTTTTGTTCCATCGGAAACTTTCCTCTTTTTGTGCTTTGTTAGGTACATGCGGGTTGTAGTGAGCCAGCCAGCATTCACATGCGTGCAGTAATGGGTCGTGGGCCTTGATACAAGAGGATTTTCAAAGAGTTTGTTCAACAGATGTTTTGGCAATGAAGGGATATGAGTTGGCCTGATGCCAGGTAAGCATGTGTGGTGCAATTTAGGGTTATAACAGATGCCCCCTAATGTGTGAGGTCAGAAGAGCATCTGATGGCTGAAATACATTACCAATCTTTACTGATGTGCTGAATGAGTGAGCCCAAGGATCAGGAACCAGGAGGTGTCGTTTGCAAAATAAAAAATGTCTCACTGAGGCGGGCATACCCATGCTAGGGATAAAATAGAACCATGGCTACCAATCAAATACACTATAGATCCATGTCAAATAACTATAAAGAGTAGCCGTGAATAATACACAGCGAAGCTACATCTCGAAATCAGAAAGATATACATATAGAGTACCCATCTTTTCGAAGCTGATGTGGCCTGATGGTTGTACTTCAGAGCTCGAGCAACAACTTCAAAATTTTCTAAAACTCGGGTAGGAGTGTAATATGAGTGTATGACTGCACTACCCAGAGGTCTTCGACGTCTCGTTGGTTGTGGACTTGATAATCTTGATGATCGGACTGAAGGCTTCAGTGATTTCGAACAAAGACTTGATTGGACTTTCAGGATGGCTAGGTATGCGGACAAGAGACATATTGTAGAGGGGTCGACTTAGGAAAAGTGATAAGACTCAGGCATCATATATGTTAATCATAAGTCTACGAAGCAGGAGGAAACGCAAACTCTCCATATGTTTGGAAGAGTAACCAAACGGTGGAGGACACAACTCTATATAGCGAGAAAAGCTTCCTAAGGTCGTACTACATCCCATAGTCTGATAATCAAACGAACAGATGTGCTTTATCCAAGGGCGACTCATTATGCTGCCAATAAAGAAAATACCTTTCCCATCCTCTTTTTGGGGTATATTTGATTTTTTTTGTTCTTTTTGATAATTTTTGAAAAAGAATAAAGGAATATTACGTTACAATGGAGGAACGAGTACTACAAACATACAAGCTCAAGGCACAAGGACAAGACTGATGTTTTGGTAAAATGATACTTGGGAAAAATCCTCCGGCGGCCAAAGGTGTTAAGACGCAGAAGCAAACTGTCACAAAGCTGATGAATAAGGTATGCAAATGTGGTTGATAGAACACACAATGGTAACAACCTTCGATGTAAGTTTAACGAGCCCAGAGAAGGTAAGCTCGGTGGTTTTTCACATTTAGAGAGTCTGAAAAAACATAAAAAGAGACTCCATTGGGGTACCTTTTTCGACAATCGTCTAGTCGGTTCGAAAAAGGGATAAACTAGCACCGATTAGACATCAATTCAAAACCATTTTAACGAGTGTGACAAGGACAAGATCACTCGGCTATTTTTTCACTTTTAAGGAGTCTGAAAAAAGCTTAACTATGGACTCCGTTAGGAATATTCTTCTGGACCAATTTAACGAGTGTGAAAGAATAAGGTCACTCAACGATCTTTTCAATTTTAGGGAGTCTCAAAAGAGCTTAACTATGGACTCCGTGGGGGTTTCTTTTTTTCTAAATTTAGTCCCTCAGGCCCAAAAAAGGAATAAAATTATACTTGAGAGTACTCTTCTAAAGAATAAGAATTCGATAGAGTATACCTTTGTTCGTACAGTTGACCGTTCGGACCGAAAAAGGGGTAAACTACCGTCGGAAAGACGTGACTTCAAATTTCAGTTTAACGAGCATGAACGGTCACAAGATCGCTCGGAAATCTTTTCATTTTTAGAGGGTTTGAAAAGGGCTTAAAAGGAGACCCGTTATTTTTTGGGAGTCCTGAGGGTAAGACAAAGAGTGAAAAAGACTCATGCAAATGAGGCTCAAACTCAAATTCAGGAAAGACTATATAGACTCCCGAGCCTACGGTGTTGTTAGAAACGGCATGGACACCATAATGCAACCAAGACCTACCTAGGGCATCCATGTTCTGGTAAGCTTTACCACCAAGTTGCGACACTTCTAGAGCAGATATGACGGTTCTGTGTCACAACCGGATGGGATCGATCCTATAGCATAAGAAAAAGACAACGAGATGCAAAAGTTGGGGTGGTATCCTAACCTATATGCTCAAGTTGATTTTGGAAAAAAAAAAAATTATGGACCGTCAATATTTTTTCAAAACTCAAAAAAAAGTGTCCCAATACCTGATCAAATCCCTCTCATATAACTCCTGGCTCACTCTAAATGGTTTTTGATATAAAGAAACTGATAAGGGGGGCCCAAAAAGTGACAAAAAGAGGCCAAAAAGTCTATAAATAGAAGCTGGCAGCTCATTATCACCATTGCTGATTTGGAAATTGACTCTGGAGCCAAAAGACCCCATTTGCCAAAGATCGTGATTCTGGGAGCTACAGTGGACGAAACGAACTTCTGCTTGGACCAAGTAAGTACAAAATCCCTTATCTAGCTAATCAATACTTCATTTTCGTTATTTAAGTTATTTTTTGGGTGGGCGTCGACCTCAAAAAGGTCGGCCCTAGGTACACGCGTGCAGAGTAAAGCCTGCACGCCTATACACATGACTGTCACCTCTACAGCCTGTGTGTACCCCCCCCTATTGATGAAAATGCAAATGAAAAGAAGCATTGACCCTCCTTTACCTTGTTGTGTTGGCAGGATGTATGTCCAGTGGAGGGAAAGGGAGCATGAGGCAATCAGTGAATTGGTTGCCGCAGATACGAATGTTGTGGCCATGCTAATGCAATGAGGTTTGCTCAAATTATTTTTATGTCCGTTTATGAGCGCGCAACCAAGGCTACTAAATGCCTTGATTGATTACTGGCATCTTGATGCAGAGGCGTTCATGCTAGAGGGGCAATCCTTGGTGCCCACCACCGAGGATATTTACTTTCTGACTGGCCTCTCAAGGAGAGGGAAACCAGTCAACTTCCAGACTTTTCCTGTGGGGACGAGCAAGATCTCGAAGTTGATAGCTAAGTACTGTGAGGTTGGGACCGATCATAGAGGTTCCCAGGTACCCATTAGCAAGATTACCAATCTAGCACTACAGACTATCTTGTTGCTTATTGGGCGGATTACCGGCTCAGCAGCCGTGCATTAGGCTTCGCGCGCACAGATGAACTGTGCAATCCAGTGCATGAATGCACAAATTTTTGATTGGAGTACCACACTGCTGGAGTGTATGAAGAGGCAATTGATAGATTGCCGACAACGAACACAGAGGAACTTCGGGTTCGAGACTATCTTGTGTTCGTTCTTTTTCGAGAGAGTTTCGTGCTTCAGTCCTTGGGTTGTAGTACGAGGACATCTAGCCTCTTTCCCTGCAATGTGCAGATGGGCAGTGTTACGGCTGCGACAGGGTGGTGGAAGGACCGTTGAGGCCTTCGACGACAACTTTTTTTCTTGGCTGTCACGACAGATCCCTGCTATCGAGGACTACCCATATGCGGGGATAGACTTTTCTAGAGATCCAGAGATACCCGTGCCTCTTGGTGAGGAGCGAGGGGAGATGGGTAAGTCTCCACCTGTGTAGTTTTTTTGTTTTTGTTTGCATATCTAATTTTTATGTATTTTTTGATATATATATATCATGTTTTTGTATGTCAGAGTATTTGACGGGTAAACATTTGTTGCATGTAGATGTGGGACCTGTGCGACCTGCCAATTATGCATGGAACAGGCATCGCCCACGGCTAGAAGCCGCGGCTGCAGCCGCTGGGGGAGCAGCAGTAGCCGGGAACCTCCCAGCAGGAGAGGCCGAGAGGGTCCTTAGGCGAATTGAGCGGAACTTCACTGCGCTCACTCGCACAGTCCCGATGGCAGAGATAGAGGACCTGCCACCATCCATGCAGCTTCATGTTGTGGGGGAACCTTGGACATGGGTCTGATTGTTCAGGCGTTTATCCCGTGTTGTAGATGATTATAACAGGGCCCATAGGCCCTGAACAGACTTTATACTTTTTATGTGCCACAAGCACTTATATGTATATATTTTTTGAGGGCATAAGCCCGGTGACTCGTTACTGTTCCCATTTTTGAGGCGCTTGCGTCCATCTATGTACTATGAGGATTTTATGATGTTTATATATGGTTTTTATCTTTTTTGTGTCTTATGGATTCTGTGTGAAAAAATGTATTTACATGTTTATGTCCATGTTCTTTTATATGTGGGGAAGATGCTAATCTAAAATGTGATTAGCTAGAGTATCTGTAACTTGGTTTAATCTCCTAGGAACATGAAAGTTGCGTTCTAAGAGACGTACCCTAAGGAATCGTCAGTGTAAAGTTGGATCATGAACCCGGTATATTCTGTTTAGTTGCGACACAACCAGTTGAGTGTCTAGATAGACCTGGAGATGAGAGATACCCAATGGCAATGTGTCACGAAGCAACTCAATAACTGCACTATACTCGGCAACATTATTTGTGGTGTCACCTAAGCATATACCTCCGGAAGATAACAACTGACCCTGTGGTGTAAAGATTACCCAAGATGCGGAGGCAAGCCTCTGCGTGTGTCGACTAGCACCATCTGCATACCCAAAAAACACCTTAGACTCACTTGACATCTGCCATATTGACGAAAGATAACATCAATGACACGTCCATAACACTTTTAAAAGAAACGTAAAAAAGTAATAGTACAAAGACTATACATATGTTACAAAAAGTTACCCACAGTGACCTGTTTATGAGTAATACTTCTTGAGGTAGAGCCCATTCCTGGGCTCCACCAAAGCATTCCCTTCAAAATCAACCAAACGATAAGCGCCCTTTTTTAATACCTCTTTTATAATGAAGGGTCTAAACCACATGGGTTTAAACTTTCCTACCCCCAGGGGGTCCTTGTCTTGGTCATAGACCAGGACAAGGTCACCCTCAGAAAAAATCCGAGGATGAACGGACCTATCATATTGACACTTGACCTTATGTTTATGAGCCTTATTGGCCAGGGCCGCATCGCGATGCTGCTCATAAAGATGCTCAAGGTGTACTAACCGTTCTTCAAGTGGAGAAGTGTCTGGCAATAACTGTACTGCCAATTTCAAAGATGGGATTTGACATTCGATGGGCAAGACTGCCTCCAGCCCGTAAACGAGTTAGAAAGGTGAGAAACCGGTTGTAGTCTTAACAGATGTTCGGTAAGACCATAATGTCGAATATAACATCAAATGCCAATTTGACTTGGCTGAGTTGATAGTTCACTGTAGAATAGTCTTAAGAGTTTTGTTTACAGCTTCCACTTTCCCAATGGCTTGGGGGTAGTAAGGTGATGAATGTTCCTATCGTAACCCAAGCTTTGATGTTAATTTGGACATTATTTGGTTCTGAAAGTGACTGCCATGGTCAGTGACAATCTATCTCGGGACGCTGAACCGTGCTATAATCTGGTTGAATAAAAAGAGAGCTGCAGTCTCTCCATCATCTTTAAACGTTGGCATAGCCTCGACCCACTTAGTGAAGTAGTCGACAGCTACGATGATATAGCGATGCCCCCTTACTGACGGGGGGTTGCATGTAGTGTAATCAATCCCCCACTTAGTGAAGGGACCAACTGTGATGACAGGAAACATAGGAGTGGGATGTGCCCTCATCTTCTGCGAGAAGACTTGGCATGGATGGCACTTCTTGACTGATTCGATACAATCCTTGATAAGTGTCGGCCAGAAGTAACCTGCTCGTAGAATCTTTTGGGTTGTCGCCAACCCAGATAAATGACCACCACAAGCTCCAGTATGACAATCGTTGAGCACTATGACGGCCTCCTCATGAGTGATACATCGACGTAAGATGCAGTCTACACCTCTCTGATACAACGTATCATCGAGTATGAGATAATTCTTAGCCTGATGGCGTATCCGCTGATGCTCGTCACGAGAAGCATAGGTGGGGCACTTCAAATTCTGGAGATAGACAAGTATATCTCCGTACCAGGGGTCTGAAGATGCAACAAAAAACATATCCCCCTGGATAGGCGATTCCTCAGGCACAACGTCACTTAACTCAACCGGAAGTTCCGAAATAAGTTCTACGAAGACCAATGACTTCTTGGAATTTGCTGAAACGAAGTCTAAGTCAAATTCTTGGAGGATGACCATCCATCTATTGATTTTTCTGCCTATAACTCATTGTGTCAACATGTACTGGAATGGATTCACTACAACGATGACGGTGGTCTTGCAAAACAGAACATAGTGATGGAACCACTGAACAACATTAACTGCTGCCAACGCAAGTTTTCCAAGATGGGAATAATTAAGTTTCGGTCCTACAAGGCCTCGGCTCAGGTAATAGATCACGTATTCTGAAAACGAATCATCTTCCTGGACTAAAACCATGCCTATAGTTGACTCTGCGGCAACCGGATATAAGAAGAAATCTTTGTTATAATTAGGTGGTCGTAGCAGAGGTGCAGTTGTGAGGGTGTGTTTTAATGCGTCGAAAGAGAGTTGAGCGGCTTCGTCCCAAAAAAAGGGAACATCTTTATTGAATAAACGCATAAAGCCCTTGGTGATTTCGGCATAGTTGGCGATGAAGCGTCGTAAGAAGTTTGCCTTGCCTTGAAGACTTTGAAGTTGTAAGATTGTGCGTGGGGGGGGCAACTGGATTATTGCCTCCACCTTAAGAGGATCAACCATGATCCCTGTTGTTGAGATGATGAAACCTAACAAACGTCCTGATGTCACACAGAAGCTGCACTTGTTGGGATTCAAGCGAATCCTGAAGTAGCGACAGCGTTCGAAGATTAGTCTGAGGTGCGTAGGATGATCCTTTCACTTTCGAGAGCGTGATGCTAAATCATCTAGATAGGCCTCGACTATATGTTTGAGGTCATGAAACGCAAAAGACATGGCCCGCTGGAAAGTGGCTCTAGCATTTTTAAGGCCAAAAGGCATCTTACGATAGGCAAATGTACCCCACGGACAAATGAATGTCATTTTGTGTTGGTCTTCAGGCTTGATTTGGATTTGATTATATCCTGAAAAACCATCCATGAACGAAAAGACTTCACAACTGGCACATTCATCAATGATCTGGTCGATGAATGGTGTTGGAAAATTATCTTTTGGACATGCCTTGTTCAAATCACGAAAATCGGTACATACACGAATCGTGCCTTGTTTTTTATTGACCGGCACGGGGTTTGACACCCATTGAGTCAAATGAACAGGATAAATGAAACCTTCCTTGAGCAATTTCTTAACCTCAATCTTGATGGTTGTTGCTTTCTTAGGATTGACTAGACAAAGTTTTTGTCGAACTGGCTTGGCATCAGGATACGTTGTGATTTCATGTTCAACTATTTTCGGATCGATACCTGGCATTTCCTCATAAGACCAGGCAAAAATGTCACAGAATTATTTGAAAATATCCATGTAAATTTGAATCTCTTCAGGGGAGCAATCCGCTCCGACGAAGACATTCTCCACGACGCCAGGGTTTTGGGAGATATTGATAGGTATAGTTTCAGCGATAGTTTCCATATTCCCCTCAGCATAAATTTCCTATGTAGCTAAGAGATTAATAGGACATGGCTGATCTCCCGTCATGGTGATAGTGAATTCTCCTACCTCAATTCGGCTTAACTCTAGGAGGAAATATGATCTGTGATGAATATCTTCCCAAGGTTTGTCCGGACTAGTCATTGCTTCGATTACTGCATCGTTAGAAGGCAAGACTAAGTCTAATGAATCGACGTTGGCGAGAGAACCTCGAGCCCAGATAGGCTCTAGAAGTGGATCCAACTCTTGTGTGGGAGTCGGATCAGGGTTAGTTGAAGCTTGTTGGACTAAATTGTACACTACTTCAGTGACCGACAAAGGCATGGACATGCCGGGGTGCCCTGTCTCATCCATCGTGGCTGATGGGGAAGGAAGAATCCAAGGATCCGCAAAGTAAGTCATGCAGAACGATGAAACTTGAAAAATCTCAACCTTATGGTGATTAGATATAAACTTGACATCGTCATGAGGAGGTGGGTAATCAAAGGTACCCATCAAGGACAGGCACAAACCAACTCCTACGTTAACGACACCTGGTTGAGGATTATCAATCATGGGAACTGTGGATGCCCCCAAAGCTGGGTCAGGTCTAGAGAAAGACAATTGATCAATGGTCACTATCTGACCCTCGTGTGGAAACAACAAGACTCGGAAAACTGTAGCAACCATAGCTTGCATAGCATAAGTCCAACTCTGACCTAACAAGAGGTTATAGTCAAGGGGAGCATCGACTACCTCTACTTCGATGCACACGGTCTTCCCTCCTAACTGCACAGGGAAAGAAGGAACGATGCCATGTGGTCAGAAAGAACGACCGTCGAACGCAGTGAGGAGAGTGGGTGATGGAGACAAAGTGGGCTGGCCAATGGCCTTCTAACATGCTAACGACATAACGCATGTCGAGGTGCCCTCGTCGACCACTGTGTGGAAGATATTCCGTGTAAAAAATTTTGTGGGATGAGCCACTACTATCTGAAACGCTACGTGGTAAGGCATATGAGTTTTTAAGTCGGTTTTATCTAACATGATGGTACCCGAGTTACAAGTCTCAGTAGAGCCTAACGTAGTTAACAAGGATTTCCTCTGAGCAGGGCAACTTTGGAGGACTTCCAAAGCAGACATAGCACAAGGGGTTTGTGATAAATCCTCCACCACAGAGTAATTCTGGGTGGCCTTTGCATTTGGGTTGTGAGAAGCTTTCTTAAATGCACCCTTCAGAATGCGTGTCATTGTTTCGCCCAACATCTTCTCGATCTGTAGAGGAAGAGATGGGAGCTCAGCTTCTTTGCCCTTCTCAGAAGTTCTTGGTTTACTATAGTCGTGCGCTCTAATCGTTATGAAAGAATCACCCCTAACCATATATACGTTCGCAGATGAGGGATTGTTTGGAGGAGGATAGGTTTCTTGACTGCCCCCTTCGGCACTTGTAGAAGCTTCAATTAAATTTTTCCCATGCTGAAAGGGATTAGTCAACACGGCTTGCTGTTGCTATGTGACAAACTTTAGGGCCTCTGCAAGTCGAGGACAAAGATGGGTCGGGTGGTCTTCCGCACACAAGTTGCACGGATACCTCGCCTTCCGTTTTTTCGTGGTGCCCTCGCCAACATTATCAGTGGGTTTTTTATCCCCCTTACCCTTCTTTCGTTGTTTTTTCTTCCCTTCAGGCTGCTGGGTGGCCTTTGGGTTAGTCAACTGCACAGAGAGTACTTCCGACGTTTGAGTAGGAGGAGCAGCCAAAGCAGTAGTCTGGCTGGCCGCTGAGTTCTGTATAGATAAATGTTGCAATTGCTTTGTCAATTTATCAGTGGGCGTGGTTTGTGTTGAACCAACAATACCATCTGCATGTGGTCCAGCTCTCTGTCTAGTTTTATCCAGTATCGATCGTGGTGCATCCGACAGGATGTTGTATAATAAACTATATTGAGAATAGATGAGCTCAAACTGTTGAGCCCTCATGATGGCATCTTCTTCGGAGAAAAATCCTGAAGTCGCGACGTCTTTGGATAATTGTGGGACCAAAGACTTAGGGAACCACTCAAGCAGGAATGCTGGTGGGACAGGTACTTTGATTAGACTCTTCCGGCGTCTCCACTCTCGGATATGATTAGAGATATGGTTCATTGTTGTCTGTTTGAAATTGGCCAGCAGCTCTGTGCCAGCATCGTATCTCACAGGTAACTGGAAATGGTTAAGGAAGGCCATCGCCAGTTCGCCAAAGGAAGAGTATCTTGAGAAGTCGAGCTCGATGTACCACTTCACGACACTCCCGATAAGAGTGTGTTGAAACAATCGCAACTGTATGGAGTCATCTTTCAATGAGTTAGATGAACACCAAAGATGGAAGGTAGTCACATGATCACCTGGATCTTCATTAGGCTTGGCCTCGAACTTTGGAATGTCCGAAGGCAACTTCGTTGGCATAGGAGGCCAACGTGGATCGTGACAAATAGGATCATTTAACAACCTTGTCAAATCTGGCAAGTGTAATGTCGCTAGGAATGGTAGTTTGGGTTGCTGCTGATAACCTGGGAAAAAGGGTCCTGGAGTTTGACTGGCACCAGGTTGCCAGGAAAAGTTTGGGTGCTGGCCTGGATTCTGGTAGAAACCATGGCCCTGACCAACATAAGGATTTTTCATCTGTGGATACATCATTGACTGATTTCCCATAAAGGACATAGGATGTTGGGCATTCATCGTGTTTGAAGGACTTTGGGAAGGATTACCCCATGCCGGTCCTGATGGGAGAGGCATAGTAGTCTGTCCAGGGTTCCATTGACTGTGGAAAGAATTACCCCAGAACGACATTCCAGAGGAGGGAACGGATCCTTGTCCTGAGTTCCAAGGTCCTGCTATATGTGCGCCCGACGCAGGAATAGTACCCTGTGCCGTAGTAGACTGTCCAAAAATGGGAGTGCCCCCAGATGGGAAAGCAGTGGATGTGAAAGTGTTGTTACCAAATGTCCCATTCAAAACAAACGGTGACGAACCTACCGACATACTGTGCATAGATGTTCCTTGACTCCCGGTTCCAAATAAACTAGTGTGTGCAAGCTGCCCGGTGGACTACTGATGCAGACCACCAAGCGAAGGGGACGAAGGAGAGATATGACCTCCAGCATAAGGAAAATCATTAAAAGGGACATGAGTGCCCCCAAGTTGACCTTGCAGAGGAGCGTTAGAGCTCCCTTCCCCCAGACCCAAAGTCTGTAAAGTGGAGTAAGTGAGTGCAGGACTTGTACCCGAACTAGGCATACCGTATGAAAACGGAGGGCCTGTCGCACTAGGTGTGAAGGGAGTTGTGGCCGCCACGATAGACGGGATCGGTCCACTGTGCGACGTAGTTGCAGCTGAGACCATGGTGGCTTGGACTGATGACAAAAAGTTAGGAGATGCTTCTCCTGTGGTAGCAACTATGGTGGGAATGGAAGAGTTCCCAGAGGAAGTAACAGTGTTTGTTTCCATAGCTGTGTGACGCACTGACAGGCGTTCGTAAAATTGGATTGGTACAATAATCGATGGCCAGGTATCAGTGGTTGGGGTTTCAACCGAGCCAATATTGGCGGTTGATTCCTCCAGGAGTTGTTCGGGCACAATGGTTTGTAACCCGGTCGCTTCAAAAGACCCTTGATGGTCTAGCTTACGCCTCAATGGTGGTGGGGGTGGCTCCAGTATAACCGGCGGCAGGCCCAGAAGCCTTCGTGACCAGCGGAGCTCGGGATCCTCCACTGTGTGAGAATATCCAAGACACACTAAGGTATTCTACACGTTCAAACAGTAACACACACTAAAAAGAGGCCCCTAACAGATAAGACAAGCAAACACTAAACTAGTTGGAAGAATAGTTACAACAACCAACACTAGAGCAACTTACCGGTGCAAGTGAAACTCGAACACGGAAGCACCCTCTGGGTATACTTTGCAAAGCATGGCCCAATGTCTGTCCTAGGTACCATGGTATACCCCCGCAGTCACCTATGTATGTCCCTAAAAATATTGGCAACTAGGTTGCCAACACGCGAACAGTCACCAGGAGGGTACAGTCGAAAATCGGGTAGACCACAATGAGCAGGGTATCAAGCCCGAAACCTGTCAAGGGTATCGAGAGAAAATGGTCCGGAAGACAACTGAGGACCTCGAACGGATTCGAGACCCATGAAGCCCCGTGGCAAATGAAAATGACGGAATCCCAAAACAAGCCCCCGATATGCATTCTCCACTACGCTTGGTCCAGATTTGGAGGGGTTATCTCTGCTACCTTTCCGCACGCGACCTCGTGTTTATCCCCTGTGTTATAGGGGGGTCTCGGATAAATTCCACGAAACTGGACTTCTACACTCCCTATCACAGACTCTGATGTTTGGTTTTGAATGGCCTTGGAGAGTTTCCTCTCCAACCTAATCCAAGGCCCTAGTCCTAAACTAGTTTGTGAACCCTACAAACAAAAAGTCTAATAGTTTTTAAATTATCATTGCTTTTAAGGCTTTTTCTTACGTCAAAGGGTATGGAGGTGAAAATGATGGTGTGTAAAGACGAAAGAAAAATGAATGAAAAAAGAAACTGGAAACAAAAGACTTTTACTAAATGCAAAATTTTCAGCAACTTTTCACAAAGAAAGATTTATTTTTCTTTTCAATTTTTCTAAGATTTTATGCAGCAAAAATAAAGAAATTTTGCTCGACTATGAGCTACTTATGCTCTAAATGCACTGCAAAAACTTACGAAATAAAGACTTCTCCCTAACTAATGATTCAGAAACACACTCTTCAAACAAAGAAGAAAATGAAAATAGATTTTTTTATTTTATTTAAGTGCTAAATAAAGCAACAAAGGGAAAATACCGACAAGCACAAAACCAAGAAAAACAAATTCTGGCTTAAAGCATAGATCACAAAGAATCAGAGAAAAGACACACAATGCAATAAAGAAAACAGAGACTCTTAAGCTTGCCTAAAAACCATAAAGAAAAGTATCTTTTCTTTTTTTTTTCGTTCAACTATCAACTGAGAAAAAGCAGGCTAAGGGTAAGATGACATAACCTACTGACTGTTCAACCCTAGACTAAAACACCTGAGAGGAATACTTATTATCAAAGGAGGGGATGACTGCCCCACCCTGAACAAAAAGTAGCTTGTCAAGCACGCTACTGTCACTACAACAGCACGCGTGCGAACACGTGCTGAGCTGAAACAGGACGCGTGTACACGCGGGCTGACCTTGTACAGGCTGCGTGTATGTATAACTTTTAAGACAAATATAAAAATAGGTAGTTCAGACCAGGAAGAGGCCTCTGGTATTGACAACCAGGGTCCCTTTAAGGCTTGAATGCTCTTTCTAATAGAAAAGAAAAATAATTGCAAGGAATAACAAGACACAAAAAGACAAATTGAGACAGGACCGTGAACCAGCAAGACTCAGACAGGATTCCAGAAAACCCCCTGAGAATGTATAATTCTGACCAAGAAGAGGAGGACTGCCTCTTAAAGTTCTTTGAACTCCTACACGCTACTGAAACCTCTACAGCTAGTGTTCACACGCGGGCTGTAAGAGGTTAGGGCGCGGGTACACGCGTGTAGGCCTTATACATGCCACGTGTACCTCTATATGTCCCGACAACTATCGTCAAGCAGAAGTCATGGAAAACTGGTATGAAGAACCAGGCTCCCTGCTCGCTCAGACCTTACAGAAAAAGACAGGCAAAGAAACAGAAAATATAATCTTTTTAATCTACCCAAAAACTCAACTAAATATGGAAACCCTAAAGAGTATCTTCCCCAGTACGGTCGCCAATTCTATTGTTGGGAAAAATACCCTACGGATTAGAAAACTAGGGTCGGGCTTGCATGCAGATTTTGACCGAAAATAAATTACTTTTAACCTACAACCCAAGATTAAAACCCCTCTTTCACGGTAACTGCATGAAGAGAATCACTAACCTTTTTACCGGCATTCGATGTAGATCCTCCGTTTCACTTTGACCACTTGCTTGCACTGCTCCTTCCACAGATATCCTGCAATCAAGACAAATACCAACTACTCATGCATGCTACTTCTCTACTTAAGGGTTAGAAATCAAACACAAATTCATCAAATCGTAGATAACTCATGCATTGGGATGGGAAAAGTATTCTTTTTATTAATGAAAATGAATCAACTTACAATCAAAGTCGAGACCGACCACCGCTCCTTGAACCTGATCCTGGGCTCCTCTTCTTTGTCCTCCAACTGCTTTGCGTTAATTCTCCTTTGGCTTGAGGAAAGGCTAAAGGGTTGGGACAATGGATTACAAAAA
>JZKD02S1893912.1:698828-712205 GCA_000966675.3 Picea glauca | reverse complement strand
TGCAACTTCTTTTCTCAGGAAAAGTTCTTCTCCCTTCTCTCTTCAGGAACTCAGGCCACTGACCCCTTTGAAGGCAACAGATAGGTTTACATCATTAACGGTCATAGGGATGACGGAAATAATGTGTAACACCTGTACCAATTAAAATGCACCAAACAACCTATACAAAACAACCTGTAATCAACCTGTACCAATAACCTGTAAACAACTTGTACCAATAAATTGTACCAACACGTACCATGCATCAACATGTACCTCAAACTGTACCATAAACAAGTGCATCAACCATGCACCAAACATGTAGAAATAACCTTTCACAAAAACCCGTCCAAAAAACCTATCACAACAACTTGTCTCATCAATCTTATCAACCAAATCAGATCTACTCACCAAGATCAATCACCAATACAACTCTCAACCATATGCACAATATCACCAAGATGTGCATCAACCAATCACAACAACTCATAATCATCACCATGATCAATATGTGATTATAATAATATGACAAGACAAATATGTTACATCATCCATAAATGATGTGTCAACAATACTACTAACACATGCCTCCAACCATGTACCAAGTATGAACCAATCATGCATTGAAAAATTGTTGAATTGAAAAAGGATCTGACCATAAACAAGTTCATCAACTTGTTGAAAAAGGATCTTACTTGTTTATGGTCAACTGGACTTCAGTTAACTGACTAAACAGAGAGTAGTGAGGATTTAACTCAGGAAATCAAGGGTAATGCGTCAGTCTGGTGATGATCCCAAGGCAAGTGCACATTAGCTGGTTATGATCCCAATGTTGCATGGTGACAAAACCAATGTAGCATCTAAACTCAACTCAACTAGTCAAACTAAAGTGTCAACTGAAAGAGAATATTCTTTAGGTGGAATATTCTTCCCTAAAATATAGGAGACTAGATAAGTGACTAATAATGACTAATAAACAATGAAAAACCTTAGGAAAAACAAATCCTGCGTGTGTGTGAAGTAACTCCAAACCCCCCCCCGAAAATCACTACAGTGAAAATAAAGAATGGTTCCCGACAACGAGGCCATGTTAGGTACCCAAAATACAAAAGATACACTGACAATAAAATGAGGAAAGAGGGAAACCCCCCGCCCCCCCCTCAAGGTACAATGTATGTAAAAAAATTGAGAAGGAACAAAAAACAGTTGCTAAGCAACCTTGTCCTTCACTCCAAGAAGACCTCACAACTGTGCAAGTTTGTGCTCGTCGAAGATTTTGTTGAATATGTAGATGTATGCACAGATATGATGAAGTAGATGCATCATTGATATGTCCACACATATCCACTTTCTCTTCTTGTAATGAATAATATCCAAATAAAGTTTGGATGAAATTTTGAAAACCATGAGGACGTTTCCGAAAAAACGCTAAAATTTTGTTGATTTTAAAATGATCATAACTTCTCTTCCCAGACTCTGTTTCGGACGATTTTTTTTTTGAAATTGGATATTTTCCCAAGAGGAATTCAAATATACAATTTTTTTCTACAAATTTTTCTCATAAAATATCAGAATTGAGTCTGATGTGCGCGACTCCCTTTTTGTCTCTTGAGATGCATGCATTGCGCATGAAAAAGTGTCTACATGTGACCCCTGAGATGCATGCCATATATCTTCCACATGAAATTCATAAAAAAAAACTGAAATGGAGTAGACATCATCTTCAATTAATGGAGTACAAATTTGTGCAAATACTTTTGCAGAAGACTCTTCATAATAAGAGGCTTGATCTTCTGATGGATTCTCTTCTGGCTCTATCTGTTCAACCTCCTGCATGAAATCTTCACAATATTCTTTATTCCCGAATAGAACCTCCAATATGGTCCATAATTCATTTGGATTTGATAAATCCTATAGCCATATCTTGTCTATTGAGAAAGTCATTTTTCTCATCGGCAAAATCAGGCTCTACATCCATTTCCATGGTTATTTGGTATAAGCCTCTACTTCTAATAATAAGTAGAATCTCTGGCTTCCACTCCAAGTAGTTATGAGGCATGAGAAGTATTATCGGTGAGTAAAACATATATTCCATCTTTTATGCGTTCTTAAATCTTTAGTACCTGCAAAAATAATTTGGTGTAGATTTTTCTTAACAATCCATTGGCTCTTATACCATGTAAATGTGTTGAACGTGCACATAATAGATCTATATAAATAATAATACACACATTTGCAGAGAGAAATGGAGAAAGTAGAAGAAGGAGAGAAAGAATGGAATAATTCTCATCAACCATATTCCACACTCAAAGAGTGAATAATTTACAATAGATATAGGATACATGAGTAACTAATGAGCCATAGTGGTGGTCTAGAGTGATCTAGACACACACCAGCAGTTAAGGGAGTGAAGTTCCACTTAGTCTAGTCTCTCAGACAGTTATAGGAGTGAACTGCCACCTAGCTGAGTTAACTAGTAAACTAGTCTTCAGTTAACTGACTAAACAAAGAGTAGTGAGGAGTTAACTCAGAAAATCAAGGGTAATGTGTTAGTCTGGTGATGATCCCAAGGAAAGTGAGCATTAGTTGGTGATGATCCCAATGTTGCATGGTGACAAAACCAATGCAGCATCTAAACTCAACTCAACTAGTCAAACTGAAGTGTCAACTGAAAGAGAATATTCTTCAGGTGGAATATTCTCCCCTAAAATATAGGAGACTGGATAAATGACTAATAATGACTAATAAAAAAGGAAAAACCTTAGGAAAAATAAATCCTAGGTGTGTGTGAAGTAAATCCAACATTCTCTCGCACTTTTTCTGCCACGATTTTTTTGCCGCACTTTTTCTGCCGCGATTTTGATTTTTCTGCCGCACTTTTTCTGCCACGAATTTTCTGCTGCACTTTTTCTACCACGATTTTTTTGCTGCACTTTTTCTGCCGCACTTTTTTGACCGCACTTTCTCTGTCGCACTTTTTCTGCCGCACTTTAATCTACTAATAATACTTTCCCAAATAACCTTTCACAAAATAGATATTCAATGATATTCAATAGGTGACAATGGGATATCCTTTATCTCTTATTTATATTTCCATGTAGCTTCCTCAAAGGGTTACCTTCTAACCAACTTAACCCACTTTCCTTCTTTTAGGGCTAACCCACTTCTAACCACTGGTCCACTTAAATTAACCACTTTGTCCACTTAACTTAACCACTTTCCACAAATAGTAAGTTCTCCACTCCTAGTTGCAACTAACTTTATTAATTAATTAAGGCGTTCGCTAGTTGTTCTACGAAATGGCATTTTTCATTGGAATCTGCGATATAAATTTACACGAATCACTATTTTTTGTTGTTCAAAATACATTTCTGAATGCATAAATGGATTTAGCATGCTGAAAAACTCCTAGGGCACTCGGATTATACAGAAATAATCACTTAAATCTACGAGTCCAACAATTTCTCACAGGATTTCAGGCAAATATCCTCGGAAAAAATATTCATTTCGTAGAATATTTAGCCTACGTCTTTAATTAATTTCTTTTGCAACCACTTTGACTTATACATAAATAGTAAACTCACCACTTCTTGTTGCAACCACTTTATTATTTAAATAATTTCTCTTTGCAACCACTTTGACTACTTTATTATTTAAATAATTTATCTTTACTCACAACTTCTTGTTGCAACCACTTTATTATTTAATTTATTTCTTGGTCAACTACTTTGGCTATTCAATCTTCTCATCACAACTCACAACTTCTTATTGCAACTAATTTATTTTTAATTATTTTCTTAATGCAACAACAATACCCATGATTAAATCCTAGTTACCATCAATTTCACTAGTACACTTCTTCTAGGATCTTCTAGAATAATTGACTTCTTTGACCTTCTAGGGGATTCTAGATAACTCATGAGGGTTCTCCAACTTCACATGACCATATAATTCTCTAACCGTGAGGAGTTATGTGACGTTCCACATATTATTGGAAATGGCATGACATATACTATCCATCTATAATAGTATTACCTATAAATTCATTGATCTTCATTCCTTTATACCTCAAATAGACTCGGGTCCCTTACCCATGTCTTTGTGCTACCGTAATTTTCTACCAGAATTCTCCAAGGGTTGACATCAATCTACAATATCACTCTCCAAGGGTTGACATGAATAATAGCCAATAGTTCAGACCAACTGTCCATCAACCTAAGCCAAGTTTCTAACATGCATGGGTATATAAGGCCCTCATTCTCATTGTAATCCTATATCTCATTTTTATACATTTTAATCAATATAATATTATCTTATCCTAAATGGATTACCTTATTCTATCATACTTAAATTGGATATTCCTATAATTTTCAAACAAGTTTGTTTGTCACATCTTTACAAGATCTGACTTTTGCATTTACATCAAAAAATAACTTAGGCCAATAATATCCAACCCTTAAGATTTTGTAAGTTGTATCCCTCCATGCATGATGACCTCCACAAATTATTTTATGAAATTCATCCATAATCCTTACAGTTTCATTTTCAACAAGACAATTTAGGAGAAAACCTAAAGGATCTTTCCAAAAAAAATTATCTTCTATAATGCAATATTTAATGGATTGCAACTTAAGAGTTATAGATTTTGTTGGACTTAAACATGATGGGAATTGAAGTGTTTGTAAAATAGACAACAATATCTTTATACCAAGATGAAGAAGAAAATTTCTCATTTACCTTATTTAAAGGTTGTTGTGCATTCATTTGATTCAACTCTGGTATATAATTTTCAAGAGTTGATGAGATGAGATTAATTCCAAGAACATTGCAATTAGATTCAGCCAATAATTTTTCTGTACCTTGACCTTTAATTAGTTTAGAGGGATTTATTTCAAGATCATATTCTTGAATCTTGGCCAACCATTTACCTCTTCTTCCATCACTATCTAGTTGACTAAAAATTTCTCTTACGGTGTTATTCGAAACATATGCAATTATTTTGGTGTAAAATATAAGTTCTAAAATATTTTAGAGCTTTAACCATTGCATAAGATTGTTTTTTCTAAAATATTATATTTCAATTATGAATCCCTTAGACGTTTACTGAAAAAGGAAATTGGTTTTTCAAAATTCTCATCATTTTCTTGTAAAAGAACAACAACTATAGTACTTTTAGAGGCAAAGGAAAATACAAGAAATTCCTTTGAATATTTAGGGCTTACCAAAACTAGTGCCTCTCCTAATGATTTCTTGATTTGTTGAAAGGAATATTTCCTCTGTAGTCCACTTTACTTTACTGTCTTTCTTTAGCATATCTGTCAATGTTTTTACAATTTATGAAAAATTAGAAATAAATATCCTCAAAAACATTATCTTACCTAAAAATGATTGAATTTCTTTTTTATTTCGAGGTAAGCTTATGCCTTCGATTGCTTCGACTCTTTTTGGATCAATTTTGATCCCTTCCTTTGAAACAATATGACCAAGTAGCTTTCCTTCCTACATTGCAAAATGATATTTTTAAGGATTTAACGATAAACTATATTTTTTTCATTTTTCAAAGTTTGTTTCAAATGTGTTAAAGGATTTTCATCATAATCAAAAAATACAGTTAAATCATATAAGTAAATTACACCAAACTTATCTTTTCACCAATGAATGTCAAATCCATAGCTCTTTGAAAGGTAGGTCCTGCATTCACCAAACATAATGGATTTTTTTCATACATGAAAGTCCCACATGGAATAGTTGTAACATACCTTCCGTTACAACAACAACCGACACACACAACATGAAAGTTTTTTGTTGCGATGGTAATTACAACACCGTTAAAAGCAACTTCCTTGACACATCATCATAAATAAATGAACAACAAGAAAACATCATCAATCATTCATGACATAAAGCCAGAACATTATCCATAACTAACGATTTACAAATGACGCATAACAGTATGGATAATAAATGAATAAAGACCCACCGTAACACATCTCCCTACTCATCGTTGAAGTGATTAATAAATCCATTAACGCGTCAACGAAGGATGGTGACATACATTCATACGTGGCATAATTAGTGTGCATATAGCACGTCATAATCAACCATTCATCCATTCCTCAATCCTAACCATCCATAATCCACAGCGCAAGGGTAATCATTATTGTTATTCACCATACCACACCATTGAATAATCATCGCACGTGAGAGTAAACCATTACATAACCATCATATGAAAACTCAAGTAAATATGCAATATTACATAGCATCTACTCACCACGCAAGAGTGCTCAACTTTAAAATTCAAGAAGCAAGAGAAAACTTAACGAATCAATCGCATGCCAACATAAATTAAGACGCGCAAGCAAAATTTATTATTAACCTCATCAAGCTTCACCGCTAATGAGATGTGCGCGAATAATCAAGCTATAACATGGTACATCCATCATCAATCTGATGCGCATGAAATCCAATTATTAATTTACAGCAAATATTATGGCGCAAGGTATACATTCACTGAACTAAGGTGCAGTGTAGTCAACATAAAATTCAACACTTATTCCAAGGCACGCGAGGAGTATAAAATCAAGACAATCTTCCTCACAATAAATTTTCAATGCACAAGAAGTAAAAGAATAAAACCACAAACATTACACCAAATTCCATGGTGCACTAGAAATCTACTAAAACACGCACCAATTCACTTGGCGCAACAGAAGGTTGTTAATCCATTATTCATTGATAATCTAAAGACGCAAGTAAACATTGTATTCCAAATTTCATTAACATAAATATACAAGTGCAAGAGAATCTAACTTCTAAACCATCATTCATCAACATAAATAAATTCAAAGTGCGTGATTAAAATAACTATATAACTCATCATGTCATCACTAATCATGGCGCGAAAGAAATTTCTACTACAAGATATCAATTTAAGAATGCAACACCATCGTAGAAGCTTTCCACCAAGGTTCCAATTAACTATCATGTCACCATTTATCAATTCTGCCATTAATATTCCTGGCTTCGATATTTAATTTAATTTATTACACATTTATCAATCATTCCATAATTCCATTATTTCCCGGATAGATATTTAATTTAGGTTACACAATTATCGATTATTCCAGATATGTGATTCACGGTAATCACATTTATCAAAAGTCTGTATATCCAAAAATACCACCCTTAATATAGAAGACCTCATTAATTGAACTTTTTAATAAAACTTAACTCATCCTTCAACTAACTCGATATTTGAACGCACTATTTTATCATTATGACTAACTTAAAATCACATGCATTTTTCACTTAAAAAACATTTCCATAAATTCATCTAAGATTTACATGAATACAAAATACTCGAAACTCCATGTTTATTTAAACGAAAAGTAGGTAAGTGTAATCTCTCCCCATGAATGAGTCGATCCACGAGTTGCGCATAGGGAGTGGGGAACGTTAAGTAAAGGCCCCAACACTTAAATCATTTAAGTAAACATAAACTAAAAGATCGAATTCAAATGACAATCGCAAAGCAAATTAGAGGGCACCACGTGGGGAGGGGAAAAAGGAAAATCCTAGGAAAAGAATCCTCTGGCGATATTTTGTCACACCTAACTCTGAGGGACGAGTAGAAAAAGGCAGCAATTGTTCTGGCCTCCACAGAGACTCTACGATGGCAGTGTTCTGAAATTTCGAAATCCCAGCCGCCATAATCTCTCTGGTGGGAGATCATCAGTTTGGCAGCTACATGGTCTTTTCCAGGTGATAAATAAAATCAACAATGGAGAATTCATTCAATAAAATCAACAATGGAGAATTCATTAATAAAACTATAGTATTCAATTAATAAAATGTACGATTAAATCATTAATAGAATCTTTAATTAAATCGTTAATAAAATCCACAATTAAATGGAAATTAAATAGTTGTAAAAAAATAGCCAACGGACAACTTCTGGAGGTCTCCTGAAACTCTGGTAAAAGAGGAAGCAACCACCAAGGGCTCGGTCCAGCAAGGTCACTACAGCCGTGGGTCAACACACTCAGTCCAACGGTGTGAAGCGAGTCATTGCAGAAGAAACAAAAAGGTGGAGAAGAAGGCGTCGAGTTGGTTATGGAGCCGCACGTGGCAAATGCCCAATTGGCAGCTCATGGAGGGTGAATCCACAGTTAACATTCCCCCATACTGGGAAGATCATAAGAGGAGGGAACGCAGAGAACATTTTCAGTTGCTGAGGTGATAGATGCCTAGAGAAAAGCCATTATCTGAGGTGAAAATGCAAAGAAAAGTTTCAAAAAGTAGTGGTAAATTTGTGAGTTGAGCATTCCATTGCAGAGGTT
Organism: Picea glauca; assembly: GCA_000966675.3. NCBI lineage: Eukaryota > Viridiplantae > Streptophyta > Pinopsida > Pinales > Pinaceae > Picea > Picea glauca. Next base: position 703,884 of record JZKD02S1893912.1, on the reverse strand, counting down.
AAAATGCATGGGAAAAATTCCATATAGTTGTGGTAAAACAATGAGAAAACATATTTGTCCGAGGGGTTTTAGATTTAATTAAATCTCAGGGAGAACATTGTTTTCTTTGCTAGCAAGAACAATTTTAAAAATAAAACTCCTATCATCTTCATGTGCAGGGGAAAACACGATTTGTGGTTGTGTATGAACAGTTAAAAAGCAAGACTCCAAATCTCTCTTCCCATAGGCTGGGCAATATGAATTTCATGTTGAGTGAAAACGCAAGAAAATAAAACACAAGCACCTCCAGGTCCAATGATGAAGGAAAGGGTAAGTGTGTGTGTAAAAGAATTATCCAACAATGCAGAGATAAAATTAGATTTACAAAAAAAAACAGATGTGGTGTTCCTCTTCAAAAACGTTGAGAAGAAAAATAAAAATTTAATAATCATTGGGTGATATGAGGTAATTTCTCGGATCAATGAAGAAGATGCATAGAGATAAAGGTAGACCATTCGTGGTGTAAATAAAGAAAACAATGAAATCAAACCAATAAAATTCAGAGGTTGTCATGGAGAAGACGAATAGCTTAGGAATTGACCAATCCATTTAAAGTTCAATGCAAGGGTTTTGTCAAGGAGAGAAAACTAACAATAACCAGGAAGAAAACACAAGGCCAAGAGAATTTATCATGGAGAACAAATACAATACAGATTCACCGCATCTACACGATTAAATTAATTCTCCGAAAAATTTAAATCCCTGAATAAAATTTAACTTGAAACATAATGAAATCAACGCAGTTTAGGACTATCATAACCGAGGCGAAGAATCTGACGTCGATATTCTTCACTTGCACTCCCTCCTATCTCCTACTTTCTAACCGTGAAGACCTCATCGGTACCTCCCAACCAATGCTAGGGGTACTCTTCTTCCCCCTTAGCCCCCCGAGCCGCAAAGGGGCCACACACACCAGTAGATAAAAGTCTATCTCCCAGCTCGCCTCGCAAGGTCGAGATACCACTCCCTATTGAGCTGGGAATCCCAACTTCCACAAGTAAAATCAGTCAAGAAAAATATCGACAACACAACCTTATGCCTACCAGTCGTGATTCATTTACCTCCCATGCCATTTCCTTTATAGAGTTCCTCTTAGTGACATTTCCATTTGCACATTAAATTAGTTTTATTAAAATTTTATTAGGATATATTCTCCCCCATACACTTGTCACCCAATCCCTTAATTTCACTAGAAATTTATTTATTTAATTAAATTAAGTTGCCAATTTCCCTCACCCACCTAAAAGAATTCCTAAAAATGCTCCTTATGGTCCCTTTATTCTCTCAATTTCCTTTAATGACTGACACCCTTCTTAAAGTTTAGTTGAGTTCATTTTTGGAAATTTCTCTAGTCTAGATTCCTTTCTATGTTCCACATTCCTTTTTCATTTAATTTCCTCTTTTTATCTAAGTTCAGATTAGCAAGTTCTGCACATAGACAACAATTAATTTTTTAGATAATTTAATTCTCCTTTAAATTATAGATTTAATTTTTCTCTATCCCCCCATTTATTAATGGATTAATTCATTTTTAGACTTCATACCCTATTTAGACCTAGGCTTTAATTTCACTAGGCTTAGCATTTTTTTTTAAAGGGAAATTTTATAATTAATAAACTTTACTCATACAACATTTATTTTAAGGCTGACCAAGTCCAAATAAGATACTTTTTTCTAGGCACCTAGGTTCATTGACTCACCAGTGTTAACAAAAATCACGACGTGCTCTTCAGGACGCACTACGTGCTCCAAGGGTGCCACTCACCTTTATCAATGTTTCATTCATGTGACGTGCCCTTCAATACGCACTACGTGCTCCAAGGGTGCCACTCACCTTTTGACTAATTTTGGTAGACGTCTAACCCTTGGATTCAAAACTTCGTCAGGCGACCTTGTGGGAGAATAAGGGCCTCTAAGGAATAAGCACCCTTCCTTATTGCGCTCCCCTTAGAATCTTCATGAGCGATTGTCTTAGTATTCCCTCATGGAATCGTGGATCTCTCGAACTAGGTAATCATTAACCTACAGTTCGAGCCACAACGGGAGTGCTATTAGGCCGGGGAAGGGTTTTTGCCACACCTCTCCCTCAATATCTCTGGTTGTCATGCGTGACCCCTTTACTCCAAATGTGAGTGTGATTAGCAAGCTATTGTCAACCTGCATCCATCAATGGAACATGTCAGCGATCCAAAATCAACATCATAATATACTAGTGATATGTCACATATGCAATAACCAAAATACTCAAACCATAAACAATCCACTTCCTTACTCGATCCAAAGTCCAAGGAGGCCCATCGATTCCATCGGCATCCTCAATCAGTTCAGAGTCCTTCACACTCAGGAGAAACCAGTCAATAGCACATGTCGATACAATATAATCAAATAAAATATCATCATATCCACAACATCATCATAATCCATAAGAGAAACAGTCAATCATATAAGGAACCAAATCACTTGCACGCAAGTGTCCTCAAAGAATAATTCTAATCAGATGTGCACAAGAGCAAGATGTTACATACACCCCCTCTTGTTTTGAACTTCATTCCGAAGTTTCACAGTACACAAGCACATAAATGAAGTATCTGAAAATATCTAACATCTAGCTATCAACAAAAATGGAAACTACGGGCACATATCATATGCATCCTTTCAGGTAGCTTAGTGTGGACTATATTTGTCCTACTAGACCTTGACCAGATCGGCAGTTTGACACCGTAGTTGTCGAATGTGATGGTCCAGAAAGTGGATTGGCTCCACCGTAAGCACACCCTCGCCCAACATCTGCCAAGAACTTAGTCAATCTCATGCATAGGATCACTGAGCTAAGGTCGCACACAGATGCGAGATAAACATCATGCAACACCTCAAGAATGAGGCACGGCTAGCCATTAGGCCCTTCATAATTATGGTCGACGTGATGCGCATAGAAAAACTCTTATGTCGATCATGTGCTTCTTCCATCCCCTTCATATCGTTTGTATTTGTTCCTTCAATCTTTGATCACTTCTGGTCCTACTAGGACTACATCCTCGAGTCGACCCCAACTCAAAGGAATCTGACACGGTCGCCCACAAAGAAACTCACAGGGTTCCATATTAATGGTTCTTTGATAGTTTTTGTTGTAAGCCAACTCTACCAGGGGAAAGAACTATTCCCAATGTTATTGTGGGTCCAACACATGCATACACAACACAACCTTCCAAGTTTGGTTCATTCATTTTTTCTACCCGTTTGCCTCCGGGTGCTACAAGGTACTAAAGTTTAGAGGAGTTCCTAATGCCTCTTGGAAACTAGTCCAAAATCGTCTTGTAAACACCGATCCTCAATCGAATATGATCCTTTGGTACATCTAGTAGAATCAATATATTGTCGATATAAACTCTAGTTGTACCTAGCGCCTGATGCGTCATACACACAGGGACAAGGTATGCCTTCTTCGTCAAAGTGTCAACTTATCATGAAAATCAAGTCGTTCTGCCTTGCCGTTAAAGACAATCCCAACAATAAAATCCATTGAAATGACCTCCCATTTCGATTCCGGAAAAGCATGTGGTTGTAGTAATCCTATCGGATGTCTACATTTAGCCTTCACTCGCTGACGTCTTAGACACCTCGTCATGTAGATAACTATTTCTGCCTTTATCCCTTCCAGAAGAATAAGGGTTAAAAGTCTTCCCTAATCTTCGTGACTCAGGGAGGAGCCATGCACACGACTCCATGAGCTCCATTTAAGAGTTAACTTCTCAACCCATCGTTAGGCGCCACGTAAATCCAGTTATTATATCTCAATAATTTGTCGATGTCCACAGTATCTCCCTCAATTTTGGTACCAACATGGTGTCTAGTCCAATAAATTCCTTAACCTCTTGATACCAGGCATTGTCGCGTGGTATAGTTAGAATCCTTTCACATAGATTCGTCTAAATAGGTATCAGCGAAACTATGCATGGTATCTGACTCAACGCATCCGCCACTTTGTTCACTATTCCTTTTATGTAGGTAATCTAGAAATTGTACTCGCTAAGCATTTCTGACCAACGCCTTTGTCGTGCGTTCAATTATCTTGCGTAAAAATGCGTTGTAAACCACAGTGGTCCATTTTTAGTTCAAAATTTATTCCAATCAGGTAGTGTCTCCACACTCTCAGGGCATACACGATGGTTAACAACTCCAAATCGTGCTTCGCGTAGTTCTCCTCATGCTTTCTTAATGTCCTCAAGATGTAAATGATCGCTCGACTATCTTGCATCAAGAATCCATCTAAGACTTCCTTGGATGCGTCAGTGCATACCAAGAATCCCTCGTCCATGCTAGGGACTTTTAGTATTGGTGTTGTCGTCAACAGCTCCTTGAGCCTTCAAAATGCTTCCGCACATTTCTCGGTCCACCCAAAATTCTTGTTCTTCTTCTACAATTCTATAATCATATTTGCTATCTTCGAAGAAACCTCAACGAACTGTCGATAATATCTTGCTAAACCCATGAAGCTACGCACTTCTGGGACATTTGTCGGCATAGGCCACTCCACAATAATCTCTACCTTCACTGGATCCACAAAAATTCCTTTGTCGGAGATAACATTTCCTAAGCAATGAATCCTCGATAGCTTGCGACCGCTTCCCGTAATTTGTTCTCTCGCAACACTGTAGTACCAAGCGTAAAATTTTGTCTTGATATTCCGTCATCCATGAACATATCAAAATGTTGTCAAGGAATACTCGACGCTAGTCAATCAGAGTCTCCACGACCCATCCTTCTTTCGTATGAAATCAATAGGAGCACTCCAAGGTGATACACTTGGACGTATAATTCCTAGGTCCAACAACTCCTTCAGTTGCACTTCCAACTCCTGTAACTTAGGTTTCGACATCCGATAAGGATATAGGGGCTTCCACGGTGCAAGATATTAGATATTATTTTCGAGATTAACTGCGTAGTGTAAGTCATTAATATATGACCCATATTCATGAGTATTAGTCGCAACTGACCAATAATTCTCATGATTTGAATA
>JZKD02S1893912.1:681268-698778 GCA_000966675.3 Picea glauca | reverse complement strand
TTTTCCCACAATCAAGCCCACTTAGCTTGCTACCCCATTTGCAAAACCTTAGCAAGTATTGTGCCTTATGAACTACCCAGTTAGAGCTCCCTTAACTCTTATTATTTAAGGATTTCTTGCCATCGGTTCAGTTCCAGGTTTTAGGTCGATGGTAAATTCCATCTTGGCTTTGGGCGGCACACCTGGGAACTCTTCTGGGAATCACATCTGTAAACTCTCCTACTATTGAAAGGTTTTCTAATCCTTATGCCACGTACTTGACGTTCGATGCTAAGTATGCACATAACTTTCATCCTTGTGCACACTCTCTTGTAACTTGTAGGGAAGAAATGAACCTCAGGGATACTCCCCATTTTCTTCCTACAATCACACTTCTTTTTCCTTCATCGTTGGTCCAACTCAACCGCCTCATCTTACCATCAAGTATCACATCATGCGATTCCCACCATTCCATACTGATCATGTCGTCATAAGATCTTAAGATCGTGACGTAGGTCAGACTTCATTACACCATCCCTAGGTTAAAACGATAGTTCATACCCCTTCCTTTAACCATCCGGTTGGTACCCGAAGCCACATCGACGAATCTAAACTCATCATGTCAAAATCCCTTACCTAAATCCCTTCCGCACAGTACTAGAATTAGATATCTTCATAGCCCCAGGGTCTAGTAATACTAAAAGTTTGTTTGGTGATGGCACCTGACACCTTGAGCACAACAAACTAGTGCTCGACATGGTGGTTAGTTACCGCGGTCATGAATCCTATGGGCCTTTCCCATATATACCATGGTAGTGTGTCCTATTGACTCGACCACTCTGGCCTTTCAACTAGAAATTCTTGTTGGTAAGGTGACTCTCCACATGTCCATTGCCCACCTTTGGTCCAGTACTCCTGGCCCTGGAATAGAAGTTGTTGGCCCACCAGCCTAAAATACAGGTATGTTCTGCTGACAAGCCTAAATTGCAGTTGCTAGCAGTGTTGTTGCGAATGCGGTGGTCTCATGTAGGGAGCCCTCTGCTGAGGAACCTATCATCAAGGTGTCATGAAAAAGGGTCCCATAGACGTATCTTGATACCAAGAGGTCTGGTCTGGATGATGTTTGATGTTTTTGCACACCAGATGTTGTCAGTCCTGATGGTCTTGTAGGAGTCCTTCCTGGACTCCCACGGTCAAATTATTCTCAGCTATGAAGCCTATTGGACTACGTTGTGCAACGTCTAAGGCGTCAATATCGTCACATTCGCACGAAAGTTGGATTTAAGTCCGAACATAAACTTTCTAACGTCCATCTTATTTGTGTTCATATGCAGGGCATACCGAAGTAGCTCCATAAATCTAGACTTATAATCCGGTACTGTATGACCACCCTATCGTAAGGTGCTGAGCTCATTGAGTTGACACTCAATGAATTCCTCTGAAAAATTTACTTATCCCAGAACTGATCCTCAAAAATTCCCGTAACACGTCTTTGGCGACCATGTTTAGCTGAGGTAGGAGCGTCTTCCTCCATAGAAGATCACTCCCCTTTAGCTGAAGACCTCCTGTGTGGACCTTCATGCTGGAGTTTGAAATCACGAAGCATGAAGTACATCGCCTCACTCTCCATCCATGCCTCGACGGATGAGCCATCTGTGGCACTCCTAGACTCGAGAACTTAACCCTCTTGAGTTTTTCGTGGAAACTAATAGTACCGATTGGGGCACGCTGTCGACCCTCAAAGGTACAGGTGTCCTGGACTTATCTTAGTACATATGGTTAGTCAAGCCCTCTGACATTTCCCTGGAAGGACCCTGTCCAACCCAATGCATCCCTCATGGTAATCCTCTCATGCTCAAGACTTGTTCTTCTCTTTGGGGGTTGGACCCCTCTGGCACATGTGCTACTATGGGTGTCGCACCTCCTCCCCTAGCACCACGTCATGAATCTCTACGACGTCCTTTAACTATGATTACTATAAGGACATGTTAATAATTCAACTAACGCTGAGTAAAAATCAAGGGCTTAATTCAGTGGAAGGCATGTCTATCCACAGTCACAAGGTTGAACCCGCTCTAATACCATATGTAACATACCTTCCATTACGAAAACAACTGACACACATAACATGAATGTTTTTTGTTGCGATGGTAATTACATCACCATTAAAAGAAACTTCCTTGACACATCATTGTAAATAAATGAACAATAGCACATCATCAATCATTCATGACATAAAGCCGACACATTATCCATAACTAATGATTTACAAATGACACATAACAGTATGGATAATAAATGAATAAAATCCCACCGTAACACATCTCCCTACTCATCATTGAAGTTATTAATAATGCCATCAATATGTCAATGAAGGATGGATAAATACACTCATACGTGGAATAATTAGCGTGACATATAGCATGTCATAATCAACCATTCATCCATTCCTCAATCCTAACCATCCATAATCCAAAGCGCAACGGTAATCATTATTGTTATTCACCATACCTCAACATCGAATAACCGTTGTGTGGGAGAGTAAGCCATTACAAAACCATCATATGACAACTCAAGTAAATATGCAAGATTACATAGCATCTACTCTCCATGCAAGAGTGCTCAACTTTAAAATTCAAGAAGCAAGAGAAAACTTAACGAATCAATCACATGCCCACATAAATTAAGACGCACAAGCACAATTTATTATTAAGCTCATCAAGCTTCACCGATAATGAGATGCACATGAATAATCAAGCTAGAAAATGGTACATCCATCATCAATATGATGTGCATGCAATCCAATTATTAATTTACAGAAAAAATTATGGCGCAAGGTAGACATTCGCTGAATTAAGGCGCAGTGTAGCAACGTAAAATTCAACACTTATTCCAAGGCACGCGAGGAGTATAAAATCAAGGCAATATTCCTCAATAAATTTTCAATGTGCAAGAAGTAAAAGAATAAAACAACAAGCATTACACCAAATTCCATGGTGCACTAGAAATCTACTAAAACGCGCACCAATTCACTTGGCGCAACATAAGGTTGTTAATCCATTATTCATTGATAATCTAAAGATGCAACTAAAAATTGTATTCCAACTTTCATTAGCATAAATATACAAGTGCATGAGAATCTATCTTCTAACCATCATTCATAAACTTCAATAAATTCAAAGAGCACGATTAAAATAACTATATAACTCATCATGTCATCACTAATCATGGCGCGACAGGAATTTCTACTGCAACATATGAATTTAAGAATGCAACACCATCATAGAAGCTTTCCACCAAGGGTCCAATTAGCTATCATGTCACCATTTATCAATTTTTCCATTAATATTCTCGGCTTTGATATTTAATTTAATTTATTACACATTTATCAATCATTCCATAATTCCATTATTTCTCGGATAGATATTTAATTTAGGTTACACAATTATCAATTATTCCAGATATCTGGATTCACGGTAATCACATTTATCAAAAGTCTATATATCCGGAAATACCACCCTTAATATAGAAGACTGCATTAATTGAACTTTTTAATAAAACTTAACTCTTCCTTCAACTAACTCGATATTTGAACGCACTATTTTATCATTATGACCAACTTAAAATCACATGCATTTTTCACTTAAATAACTTTTCCATAAATTCATCTAAGATTTACTTGAAGACAAAATACTGGAAACTCCATGTTTATTTAAATGAAAAGTAGGTAAGTGTAATCTCTCCCCGGGAATGAGCCAATCCACGGGTTGCACAGAGGGAGTGGGGAACGTTGAGTAAAGGCCCCAACACTAAAATCATTTAAATAAACATAAAATAAAAGACAGAATTCAAATGCCAGTCGCAGAGAGAATTAGAGGGGACCACGCAGGGAGGGGAAAAAGGAAAATCCTAGGAAAAGAATCCTCTGGTGATATTTTGTCATGCCTAACTCTGAGGGATGAGTAGAAAAAGGCAGCAACCGTTCTGGACTCCACAGAGACTCTACGATGGCATTGTTCTGAAATTTTGAAATCCCAACCACCATAATCTCTCTGGTGGGAGATCATCGGTTTAGCAGCGGCATGGTCTTTTCCAGGTGATAAATAAAATCAACAGTGGATAATTCATTCAATAAAATCTACAGAAATTCATTAATAAAACTACGGTCTTCAATTAATAAAATGTAGGATTAAATGATTAATTGAATCTTCAATTAAATCGTTAATAAAATCCACAATTAAATGGCAATTAAATAGTTGTATAAACATAGCCAACAGAAAACTTCTGGAGGTCTCCCAAAACTCTTGTAAAATAGGTAGCAACCACCAAGGGCCTGGTCCAGCAAGGGTGCTACACCCATGGTTCAACACACTCAATCCAACGGTGTGAAGAGGGTCGTTGTAGAAGAAACAAAAAGGTGGAGAAGAAGACGTTGAGCTGGTTATGGAACCACACGTGGAAAATGCCCAATCGACAGCTCGTGGAGGGTGAATCCATACTTAACATTTCCCCATACTGGGAAGATCGTAAGAGGAGGGAACACAGAGAAAAGTTTCAGTTGTTGAGGTGATAGACGCCCAGAGAAAATCCATTATCTGAGGTGAAAACACAGAGAAAGGTTTTAAAAAGCAGTGGTAAATTCATGAGGTGAGCAGTCCATTGCAGAGGTTAAAATGCATAGGAAAAATTACATATAGCTGTGGTAAAACAATGAGAAAACATCTGTGGCCGAGGGGTTTTAGATTTAATTAAATATCAGGGAGAACGTTTTTTTCTTGGCTCGCAAGAAAAGTTTTAAAAATAAAACTCCTAGCTTCTTCATGTGCAAGGGAAAACGCGATTTGTGGTTGTGTATGAATAGTTAAAAAGTAAGACTCAAAATCTATCTGCCCACAGGCTGGGCAATCCGAATTTCATGATGAGTGAAAGCGCAAGAAAATAAAACACAAGCACCTCCAGGTCCAATGATGAAGGAAAGGGTAAGTGTGTGTGTAAAAGAATTATCCAACAACGCAAAGATAAAATTAGATTTACCAAAAAAAGGAGAGGGGGTGTTCTTCTTCAAAAACGTTGAGAAGAAAAATAAAAATTTAATAATCATTGGGTGATATGAGGTAATTTCTCAGATCAATGAAGAATATGCGTAGAGATAAAGGTAGACCATTCGTGGTGTAAAGAAGGAAAACAACGCAGTCAAACCAATAAAATTCAGATCTTGGGTTGCTAGGGAAAAGACGAATAGCTTAGGCATTGACCAATCCATTTAAAGTTCAATGAAAGGGTTTTTACAAGGAGAGAAAACTAACAATAACCAGGAAGAAAACACAAGGCCATGATAATTTCTCATGGAGAACGAATACAAGACAAATTCACCGCATCTACACAATTAAATTAATTCTCTGTAAAATTTAAATCCCTGAATACAATTTCAGAATGCATATTCAATAGAATCCCAAAACATTTAATTCGAAACATAATGAAATCAACACAATTTAGAATTACCGTAACCGAGGAGAATAATTCCATGTCGATATTCTGTGCTTGTGCTCCCTCCTGTCTCCTGCTTTCTAACTGTGAAGACCTCAATGGTACCTCCCAGCCAATGCTAGGGGTACTCTTCTTCCCCCTTAGACCCTCGAGCCACAAAGGGGCCACACACACCACCAAAGAAAATTCTAGCTCCCAGCTCACTTTTCAAGGTCGAGCTACCACTCCCTATTGAGCTGGGCATCCCAAGTCCCAAAGTAAAATTAGTCAAGAAAAATATCAGCAGTGCAACTTTACGCCTACCAGTCGTGATTCATTTACCTCCCATGCCATTTCCTTTATAGAGTTCCTCTTAGTGACCTTTCTATTTGGACATTAAATTAGTTTTATTAAAAAATTATTAGGAAATATTCTCCCCCGTACACTTGTCACCCAATCCCTTAGTTGCACCAGAAATTTATTTAATTAATTAAATTAAGTTGCCAATTTCCCTCACCCACCGAAAAACATTCCTAAAAATGCTCCTTGTGGTCCCTTTATTCCCTCAATTTCCTTTAATGAATGACACCCTTCTTAAAGTTTATTTGAGTTCATTTTTGTAAATTTCTCTAGTCTAGATTCCTTTCTATGTTCCACATTCCTTTTGCATTTAATTTCCTCTTTTTATCTAAGTTCAGATTAGCAAGTTTTTCACATAGACAACAATTAAATTTTTAGATAATTTAATCCTCCTTTAAATTATACATTTAATTTTTCTCTATCCCCCCATTTATTAATGGATTAATTAATTTTTAGACCTCATACCCTATTTAGACCTAGGATTTAATTTCACTAGACTTAGCATTTTTTTTTTAAAGGGAAATTTTGTAATTATTAAAATTTACTCATACAACATTTATTTTAAGGCTGACCAAGTCCAAATAAGATATTGTTTTCTAGGCACCTAGGTTCATTGACTCACCAGTGTTAACATAAATCACGACGTACCCTTCAGGATGCACTACATGCTCCAAGGGTGACACTCACCTTTATCAATGTTTCATTCATGTGACATGCCCTTCAAGACGCACTACGTGCTCCAAGGGTGCCACTCACATTTTGACTGATTTTGGTAGATGTCTAACCCTTGGATTCAAAACTTCGTCAGACGACCTTGTGGGAGACTAAGGGCCTCTAAGGAATAAGCACCCTGCCTTATTGTGCTCCCCTTAGAATCTTCGTGAGCGATTGTCTTAGTCTTCCCTCATGGAATCATGGATCTCTCGAAATAGGTAATCGTTAACCTACAGTTCGAGCCATGACGAGAGTGCTAGTAGGTTGTGGAAGGGTTGTTGCCACACCTCTCCCTCAATATCTCTGGTTGTCATGCGTGACCTCTTTACTCCAAATGTGAGTCTGATTAGCAAGCTATTGTCAACCTGCATCCATCAACGGAACATGTCAGTGATCCAAAATCAACATCATAATATACCATTCATATGTCACATATGCAGTAACCAAAATACTCAAACCATAAACAATTCACTTTCTTACTCGATCCAGAGTCCAAGGAGGCCCATCGATTCCATTGGCATCCTCAATCAGTCCAGAGTCCTACACACTCAGGAGAAACCAGTCAATAACACATGTCGATACAATATAATCAAATAACATATCATCATATCCACAACACCATCATAATCCATAAGAGAAATAAACAATCATATAAGGAACTAGATCACTTGCACGCAAGTGTACTCAAAGAATAATTCCAATCAGGTGTGCGCAAAAGCAAGATGTTACATACACCCCCTCTTGTTTTAAACTTCATCCCAAAGTTTCACAGTACACAAGCACATAAAGGAAGTATTTGAAAATATCTAATGTCTAGCTATCAACAAAAACAGAAATTGCAGGCGCATATCATATGCATCCTCCTAGGTAGCTAAGTGTGGACTTATTTTGGTAGACGTCTAACCCTTGGAGTAAAAAATTCATCAGGCGACCTTGTGGGAGACTAAGGGCCACTAAGGAATAAGGACCATGCCTTATTGTGCACCCTTTAGAATCTTCGTGAGTGACTCTCTCAGTCTGTCCTCATGGCATTGTGGATATATCGAAATAGGTAATCGTTAACCTACAGTTCGAGCCACGATGGGAGTGCTAGTAGGTTGTGGCAGGGCTGCTGCCGCACCTCTTGTTGATTAAGGCTGGTTGTCATTGATGTCAACCCTTGAAGAAAGTCCAGCAACAAATTCTGGTAGCACAAAGGTTTGGGTAATGGACCCAAGGTTGTTTCATGTATAATGGTATGAGTTTTGATATATTTGAAGGTAATCCTAATCTATATTGATAGTACATGTCATGCCATTTCTGGCGGTATGTGAAACGTCACATAAATCCTCATGGTTTGAGAGCCTTACGAAGTTGGAGGACCCTAATATGTTGGCTTGAAGCCCCAAAAGGTCAAACAAGTCAAAGAGCTTGCAAAGAAGAAATTATTATTTAAATGATAAAGTAAAGTGACAAAGTCAAGAAGGATTATTTAAATAATAAAGTGAAGTGACAAAATCAAAGAAGATTATTTAAATGATAAAGTGAGGTGAAAAAGTCAAGGAGAAATATTTAAATGATAAAGTAATGGAGAAATTTCTAATTATGGAAAGTGGTTAACTCTAAAAATGAGGAAAATAGGTTAAGTGACCTAGAAATGGGTTAAGTGACCTAGAAGATGGAGAGTATAAATAAGAGGCAAGACTCTCTCATTTTACATCAAACTTGAGAATATTGAATATCTGTTGGTAACTGAGGTAACCAAAGGATATCTAAGACAAATTTTAGAGGGAAGGTGAAGAAAAGAGGGCCGGAATTCAAGGGAGGATAAATTATTTTGATGATGCTTTCTAAGGTATGTTATTTACAGGTCATCTCACCATTTTCTCAATAACGTTTTTTCTAGAATGATTCAGATCGTTATATTGATAGGACATTGAGGAAACATATCCAAGTATATGTGGTAAGCAATTAATCTTGTGGGTCATTGTATTTTTGGAGTTACACGCCATGGAAAATAGGGTTTGTGGCTAGTCCTGAAACTAGTCTAAAATAGGTGTTTCGGGTAAAAACGTCATAAATTCTTCATAACAAATCCAAATTTAGTAATATAAAATGTTTTGGTTAGATTCAATTTTGTAGTAGGTTTTGTAACATTTTCAGATCAATTCAACAAATATTTTGTGCAGGGCACGCTCTACAAGGTCGCTCTCTAGAATAAGCCAAAATTCTACAAGGTATGTCATTTTTTCTATAACTCCTTTTCTGAGAGGTTCCAAGTAGTGACACCTGGAGGAATTTCATAAAACACACTGAAAAACATTGTGTATCAATTTTAGATATTTTTTCATTATAGGTACATAGTTATGATTATTTCAAGTTAGGGTTGTTGACTAATCCAAAACTAGTCATGTGAGACTAAAGAAAAGTTTGATGAAAATGCTAGTCTCCTGTTGTTAAAGTTAAGGAAGGTTTGCAGGTATGTGATCATATACACCAGGTCTATTACAGAATTACAAATCATATTTGGATTATGATATTGATTAGGCCTTTTGGTTGAGGTACATGTTGGGTACATGGTTGAGATAAGTAGTTGATGAGTTGGCACATACATGAGGTGTATAGTTGATGATGTTTGTACATATTGATGATTCATAGTTTATGATTAGTTGACACTTGATTGGTACATAATTGGTACATGGTTGGATGCACTTTTTTATGGTACAGGTTGTTTGGTATAGGTTGGTGCATGGTTGATGCACTTGTTTATGGTACAGGTGGATTACAGGTTGAGGTACAGGTTGATGCTTGGTTGATGCATGGTTCAGGTTTATTAGTATAGGTTTACAACGGTATATCTCACAGTGATAGTTTGACAGTGATTCCATCATTCTAATTCTACTTCAGGGCAATTGGACGCGGCAAGGACAAGTGGTTGTAGCCACCTTTCGGTTGTAGCCAGAGAACATAGGGGGTTGTAGCCTCCTTCTGGTTGTAGCCATAAAATTGGGGAGTTAGAGCTTCGCTCGGGTTCTAGCCTGAGAAACTAGGGGGTTGGAGCCTCCTTCCAGTTGCAGCTGGAAAACAAAGGAAGTTGGTGCTTCCAATGAATGTAATTCTTCAAGACATATAAGAAAAATAATTTTGTGGTTTTCTCCCGCTTTGGGTTTCCACGTAAAACACTGGTGTACTGTGTATGTGTATGATTGTTAATTTGTTCATTGCTTATTATTGGATGATAATTCTACATTGACATAACACTTGGATTATTTGGTTAAAAAGGATTATAATTCCTCTATTACTGATTCACCCCCCCTCTCAGTAATCCAACAATTGGTATCAGTGTAGGTTCCTTCAGAAATCAGTTTAAGAACTGAAAGGTAGATCATGGAGAGAAACAACTTGTATAAAAATGGAATACCACAATTTGATGGACATAAGTATGTTTTTTGGAGCATAAGGATGAAGACATATTTACAGACATAGGGATTTGAAATTTGGAAATCAATTGTAGATGGATACATAGCACCAACAGTTCCACCAACAAATGAAAAAGTGGTAAAACTCGATCAGAATAATTCCAAAGACACAAATGCACTTCTGAATGGTCTCAGTGAAACAGTATTCACCAAAGTTGCACATTGTAAATCTGCTAAAGAGATTTGGGACAAGCTTTGAAATATTTATGAAGGAGATTCAAAAGTCAATGAAGCAAAGCTTCAAACTTACAGAGGCCAATTCGAACAACTAAAGATGAAGGAAGATGAAAATATTGCAGCCTACTTCTTACGAGTTGATGAAACAGTGAATTCAATCATAGGATTGGGAGAAGAAATCGAAGAATCTGTAATTGTTCAAAAGGTACTAAGATCGCTTCCTATGATATTTGACCCTATGATATCAGCACTAGAAGAAAGATCAGATCTAAACTCAATAAGCATGGACGAACTGCATGGAATCTTCACAGTATATGAAATGAGAATTGAACAGGAAAATCCAGATGTAAAAGAAGTAGCCTTCAAATCATCCAAAATATCAAAGAAAAAGAAAAATCAACAAGAAGAACATAACAGCAATAGTGACGTCTTGGAAGATGATGAAGAAGTGGCCAACTTCGTCAAAAGACTAAACAAGGGAACCAAAGGTAGGTATAGAGGTAAGTTTCCTTTAATTTGTTTTAATTGTGATAGTATTGGTCATTTTTCTAACAAATGTCCTCATAAGAAAAAGAGAAATGATGAAGGTTACTCAAAAGACAAACAAACATATAAGGGAAAAAGAACTACAAATAAAGTTTTCAAGAAAAGCTTATGCACCAAAGAAGATATCTCATCATCAGATGAAGATGAAGTCAGTGACAGTGAGACATGGAGAGCTATATTCATGGCAGTAGAAGACTTTGATAAAGAAGACTCCGAAGAAGAATATGAAGAAGCCAAAGAAGAATATGAAGAAGTCGAAGAAGAAATTGAAGAGGCAGAAGTTTACTACCGAGAAGAATTAATGTGTGCCATAGAAGTTATCAGAAGAGAAAAGAAGAAAAACAAGAAACTACAAGAAGAACTAGACAAGAAAGAAGACACTCAAGAACTAGAACAAATGATCACAAAATTGAAGGTTCGAATAGAAGAATATAAAAGAATTGAAGAAGCACTCAAAGAACAACTAGAAGAAAAGGACATGATCATTAGAAATTTGGAAGTACATATTGTCACATTAAGAAAGGATATTCAAAAGAAAAATATACAGAATAGCTCAAAATTTTTGGATGACATTATCAGCAGTAAAAAATCTCACCTTGACAAGACCAGACTTGGATACAATCAGACAGAAAATGGATCAAGCTCCAAAACAATAGAGCAAGAAACATATCCAAAAAGTTATGCAGAAACAATCAAAGGGGATAAGAATATATACAAGGAAGATTACAGGGACACTCCTCCACCGAGAAGATTCAAATTTCAGAATTAAAAACCGACAGATAGACCTCAAGAAGAAGAAGGATTCATAAGAGCACCTCATTTCAGAAGATCTTCAACTTCCAGGTATCAAACTATATTTTTTGGTTTATGTTATGCATGTAATAATTTTGGACATAAATCTGTGAATTGCAGAGCTAGCAACAGGAACAAAAACAACTTTGAAAGTCATACACAAAGGGGTTATCCAAGAAGGCCTAGTGAAACACATAGAAGAAGTTACAATAGGTTTGAATCCTTGAGCACTGAAGTGGAATGTTACAAATGTAACAATTTTGGACACATGGCCAAAGATTGCAGAATGACAGTCCCTCCTAGAGAACCGCAACATAATAACAATAGTCATAGACAGGAACGTCAGAAAAGGACATGGATAAGAAAGAAGGATCAGTATAGCAATGAAGAATGCACACTCTCTCTACAAGCTAAGAAGAAGAAATGTGGTTAGTATGTTGAAAATGGGTGTTCAAAACACATGGCAGGTGATAGAGACAAGTTTCTTACATTACGAAAGGAAAGAGATGGATCATTCTCCTTCGGAAATGATGATTCAACTAAAATTATTGGAAAAGGCACAGTCATAATTAGGAACACGAATACCAAGGAAGAAAATGTTCTACTAGTAGAAGATATGAAACATAATCTTCTAAGTGTGAGTCAAATGTGTGACCAAGGTCATAAAGTTACTTTCGATTCACAAAAATGCGATATAAGAAAAGAAGTTTCAGGAAAATTGATTGCTACAGCTGTGAGAACTTCAAGCAACATATATGTATTAAGTGAAATTGGAAATGAAAAGTGTTGTGTAGGAAAGGAATATGAAAGTTGGCTATGGCACATAAGAATGGGTCACATACATTTTGATAACCTTGTTAAAGTCAGCAGAAGAGAAGCAATTAGAAAAATGCCCTGGATCACGAAACCAACCAACACTTTATGCAAGCATTGTCAACAAGGAAAGCAAACAAAGACCAGGTTAAAATCAAAGGAATATTCAACGACAAGACCACTGGAAATTGTGCAGACTAATCTAGCTGGACCAACTACAACAAAGGGTTTAAAAGGTGATAAATAATTTATGTTATTAGTTTATGATTATACAAGAATGACTGCAGTTTGTTTTCTCAAGAATAAGTCAGAATCTTTTGAAAACTTCAAGATCTACAAGGAAATTGTTGAAAATGAAATGGATTCAAAAGTGAAATCTTGAGATATGATAATGGAGGAGATTTCACTTCAAAGGAATTTATGGACTACTGCAAAAATCATGGAATAAAAAAGAAATTCTCTGTTGCTAGGACACCTCAACAGAAAGGAGTTGTTGAAAGAAAGAACATGACAGTACAGGAAATGGCTCGAACATTGCTAATGGATTCCAAATTGACAGATATATTTTGGACACAGGCATTGCATACAATAGTTCACATTCAAAACAATGTAATGCTCAGAAACAACACTGACAAAACTCCCTACAATATATGGAAAGGAAGACCAACAAATGTGAAGAACTTCAGATTTTTTGGAAGCAAATGCTACATCAAAAGAGAAGATGGAAAAATGGGAAAGTTTGACTCTCGTGTGGACAAAGGAGTACTTGTTGGTTACTCAAGTACAAGGAAAGCATACAAGTGTTACAATTTGAGATTGAACAACGTTGTAGAAAGCATCAACGTAACAATTGATGAAACAGGAAGACCATAATCAAAGGAAGAAGAAAATGAATCAATGGAACAACTTTTCGAATAAGAAGTAGAAGATGAAAAGGAAGTAGAAGAGGAAGATGAAGAGAATCCGACAGAAGCAGAAGAGAAATTTTAGCAAGTGCCTCCAAAGACACCTAGCAGACGAGTAAAGAAGAATCATCCTTCAGATCAGATTATTGGAAACAAAGACGCAGGAGTTGAGACTAGAAGAAGAATCCATTCACTAGAACAAACACACCTAGCACTCACATCTACAATTGAACCAAAATATTTTGAAGAGGCTAGCAAGGATGAATTTTGGAACAAGGCCATGGATGAAGAATTGAATCAAATAGATAAAAATGACACTTGGGAATTGGTTCCAAGACCAAAGGATAAGAATGTGATCGACACAAAGTGGATATACAGGAAGAAATTGAACGAAGATGGACATGTTACAAGGAACAAAGCTATATTGGTATGTAAAGGATATGCACAGGTTGAAGGAGTCGAATTTGAAGAGACATTTTCCCCAGTTGCCAGAATGGAAGCAATATGATTACTTTTAGCTTATGCATGCTCCAAAAATATTAAATTGTATCAAATGGACGTAAAATCGACTTTTCTAAATGGGGAACTTGAAGAAGAAGTCTACATTGAACAACCAGAAGGATTTTAGCTGTCAGAGAATGTAGACTATGTGTGCAAATTAAAGAAGGCCTTGTATGGTCTAAAACAGTCTCCTAGAGCATGGTACTCTAGACTAGATAAATATCTACAATAGGTAGGGTTCAGAAAAGGAAGTCCAGATAGCAACCTCTACATCAAGGTAAGTCAAGGTAATATTTTATTAATTGAAGTTTATGTTGATGATATTATTTTTTATAAGTGATGATGACAGGTTAAGCCAGAGATTTGCAAAGGATATGCAGAATGAATTTGAAATGTCATTACTTCGACAAATATCCTTCTTTCTGGGACTTCAGATATGTCAAAGAAACCAAGGAATTTTTATTTCTCAAACCAATTATATCAGAGAAATGATAAATAGGTTCGGAATGGAATACTGCAAACAAGTTATCACTCCCATGAAAACCAATTGCAAGTTAAGCAAAGATGATGATTCAAAGTCTACAGATCAGAGGCAATACAGGTCAATGATTGGCAACCTACTATGTGTGACAACATCCAAACCAGATGTAATGCAGGAAGTTGGATAGGTGGAACAATTTCAAGCAGCACTAAAGGAATCACATGTATTAGCAGTGAAGATAATTTTCAGATATCTCAAAGGAACAAAAGAGTTTAGATTATGGTATCCAAAAGGAAATGATCTATCTCTTATTGCCTACACAGATTCAGATTGGGCAGGTTGTATTGATGACCAATGAAGCACCAATGGAGAAACGTTCTACTTGGGTGAGTGTTTAGTATCATGGCTAAGAAAGAAACAATCATTAGTATCTCTATCTATAGCCGAGGCAGAGTATATTGCAGTAGTAGCATGTTGTACACAGGTTCTTTGGATGAAACACACTTTGACAGATATACAGGTTGATTATGATGATCCCATTCCAATCTATTGTGATAATACAAGCGTCATCAATATCTCAAAGAACCCGGTGATGCACTCCAAGACGAAACACATTCAAATCAAGTATCACTTTCTACGGGAACATGTTGCAGAAAACAACATCAGATTTGAGTATGTGGGCACAAAATAACAAGTGGCAGACATCTTTATAAAACCACTTCCATGGGAAGCCTTTGAGTATCTTCGCCAGAGACTCAGAGTTATTTCTACTCCAAAATGAATGCTTTTGAATGCTTATCTTATATGTCTTAGATGTACACGAGGAAGCACCATAAAGAGGACAATTCAGTCAGGGGGAGCAGCCCCGGATGGAAAGATACATTTTCCATTGATGACAAAGGGGGAGAGATTTATCATATGTAGAGGACATAGGCATGGTTCTAGGGGTAACAATGGTCACATAGATGCAGAGGACAGAGGTATGTTTCCAAGGGGAGCATGAGTGATATGACTTCAATATTGTATGACATAATTTCAGTATTTCATCAGAGTGTTTCCATCAATGCCAAAGGGGGATATTGTTGATTAAGGTTGGTTTTCATTGATGTCAACCCTTGAAGAAAGTCCGATAGTGAATTCTGGTAGCACAAAGGTTTGGGTAATGGACCCTAGGTTGTTTCATGTATAATGCTATGAGTTTTAATATATTTGAAGGTAATACTATTCTATATGGATAGTGCATGTCATGCCATTTCTATTGGTATGTGGAATGCCACATAACTCCTCACGGTTTGAGAGTTATGGCCTTATGAAGCTGGAGGACCCTCATATGTTGGCTTGAAGCCCCAAAAGGTCAAAGAAGTCAAAGATCTTGCAAAGAAGAAATTATTATTTAAATGATAAAGTAAAGTGACAAAGTCAAGAAGGATTATTTAAATAATAAATTGAAGTGACAAAATCAAAGAAGATTATTTAAATGATAAAGTGAGTTGACAAACTCAAGGAGGAATATTTAAATGATAAAGTAATGGAGAACTTTCTAATTATGGAAACTGGTTAACCCTAAAAATGAGGAAAATAGGTTAAGTGACCTATAAATGGGTTAAGTGACTTAGAAATAGGTTAAGTGACCTAGAAATGGGTTAAGTGACCTAGAAATAGGTTAAGTGGCCTAGAAATGGGTTAAGTGACCTAGAAATAGGTTAAGTGGCCTAGAAATGGGTTAAGTGACCTAGAAGATGGAGAGTATAAATAAGAGACAAGGCTCTCTCATTTTACATCACACTTGATCATATTGAATATATATAGGTGACTGAGGTAACCAAAGGATATCTAAGCTTAATTTCAGAGGGACGGTGAAGAAAAGAGGGTCGGAATTCAAGGGAGGATAAATTATTTTGATGATGCTTTCTAAGGTATGTTATTTATAGGTCATCTTACCATTTTCGCAATAAAATTTTTTTCTAGAATGATTCAGACTGTGATATTGATAGGCAATTGAGGAAACATATCCAAGTATCTGTGGTAAAAAAATAATCTTGTGGGTTTTTTTATTTTTGGAGTTACACTCCATGGAAAATAGGGTTTGTAGCTAGTCCTGAAACTAGTCTAAAAAAGGTGTTTCGAGTAAAAACGTCATAACTTCTTCATAAAAGATCCAAATTTAGTAAGACAAAATGTGTTGGTTAGAGTACAATATGTAGTATTCATTGTAACATTTTCAGATCTATTCAACAAATATTCCATGCAAGGCACGCTCTGCAAGGTCGCTCTCTAGAATAAGACAAAATTCAGGAAGGTATGCCATATTTGCTATAACTCCTTTTCTGAGAGGTTCCAAGTAGTGAAACCTAGAGGAATTTCATAAAACACATTGAAGAACATTTTGTATCAGTTTCATATCTTTATTCATTACAGGTACATAGTTATGATTATTTCAAGTTAGGGTTGTTGGCTAATCCAAAACTAGTCATGTGAGACTAAAGAAAAGTTTGATGAAAATGCTAGTCTCTTGTTGTTAAAGTTAAGGAAGGTTTGCAGGTTTGATGATATTGTTGGGTGCTTTTGGTTGAGCTACATGTTGGGTGCATGGTTGAGACAAGTAGTTGATGAGTTGGCACATACATGAGGTGTATAATTGATGATTTTGGTACATATTGATGAGTCATAGTTGATGAGTTGCTGACACATGATTGGTACATACTTGTTACATGGTTGTATGCACTTGTTTATGGTACATGTTGATTACAGGTTGTTTGGTACAGGTTGGTGCATGGTTGATGCACTTGTTTATGGTATAGGTGGATTACAGGTTGAAGTACAAGTTGATGCATGGTTGATGCATGGTTCAGGTTTATTGGTATAGGTTTATAGTGATATATCTCACAGTGATAGTGTGAAAATGATTCCAACATTTTACTTCTACTTCAGGGCGGTTGGACAGGGCAAGGACAGGTGGTTGTAGCCACCTTCCGATTGTAGCCAGAGAACATAGGGGGTTGTAGCCTCCTTCTAGTTGTAACTTGAAAATTGGGGAGTTCGAGCTTCCCTCAAGTTGTAGCCTGAGAAACTAGGGGGTTGGAGCCTCCTTCCAGTTGCAACTGGAAAACAAAGGAAGTTGTTGCTTCCAATGAATCTAATTCTTCAATACATATAAGAAAAAACATTTGGTGGTTTTCTCTCGCTTTGGGTTTCCACGTAAAACACTAGTGTACTATGTATTTGTATGATTGTTCATTTGTTCATTGCTTATTATTGGATGATAATTCTACATTGACATAACACTTGGATTATTTGGTTAAAAAGGATTATTATTGC
>JZKD02S1893912.1:664745-678416 GCA_000966675.3 Picea glauca | reverse complement strand
TAAACTAGTTGATCCTAAACAGCAGGCTAGATTGACAAAAATTAAGATAACCTGAAGATATCGTTATTGAGGAAATTCAATACATACGATCCACCAAAATTTAATCTATAAGACTAACATTCGATTAATCCACAGGTGTTAATCGAATGAGTTAAGGACATAAAAATCCGATTAATAATTGCTATCAATCGATCAAGAGAATTACGAAATGCTCTGACTATTTTTTTTTGAGTAACTCATTAATGCAACAAAATTTGGTAAGCTGATTACTAATATGTAGTTAAAAATTCGAGTGTATAAAATGCTCATTTAAAAATAAAAGTATCTCAATATTTGTACAGAATTTTATAGCGCTATAAATTTTCGTCTCTTGGTATATGCAAAGATTTCTAGTAAATATTAGGGATAAAGGTATCGGTACGATACCAACTTCTAAATTTCAACAATGATTTCAACAATGTTGGCCACAAAGGTCAATATTATCAATCATGGATTTTAATATGGAAATAATCGACCATAACTTAAGTATTGCTCACGAAACTCGATAGTAAAATTTCATACTATATAGGAAACAATAAACCATGGTGATCAACGAAAGGTTAGTTATACTCAGATTTAAATTGATAATAGATAATCCTATATCAAGAAAATTTATAGATAAGAGAAATATGAAAGAAACAAAACCAATCAATTTATAAAATATCAAGGAAACAAATTTTGGTGTTGATGGTATTATCTACCAGTATAACATTTGGGCAGAATTCATAAACACCGGAAGATAGAGGTCGTGAAGATGACCTGGCATAAAGAATTATGATAAACAAATTAGCCAACCAGAGCTTTAATTAATCCATGGTTTATCATAATTCAATAATTTCCATTTCGATTTCTATCAATATAAAATTTGAGGAAGGTAGAATATTACAATATACAAGGGATTCATCCATGAAGACATTGGTCTCATGTTCCTTCAATAACCATACTCTTAATATCCATTAACAAAACTAAAATTGTAACAAGATTTCTACATTCATATAAAATTTAAATTACTAAATATCGTAATCGATTTGTTGTTGGTTGAATTCTTTGATCCATATACTTGAGCAATGCCCAACTTCCTTCACCTGCTAATCCAAAAACTTCACCGATGTCTCCCAGCCAATGCTATGGGTACTCTTCTTCCCCCTTAGCCCCCCAAGACGCAAAGGGGCCACACAGAGAGAACCAGATCTT
This sequence comes from Picea glauca, assembly GCA_000966675.3. NCBI lineage: Eukaryota > Viridiplantae > Streptophyta > Pinopsida > Pinales > Pinaceae > Picea > Picea glauca. The sequence continues at coordinate 677,183 of JZKD02S1893912.1, read as the reverse complement.
AATAGCACAAGCTTGCCCTCACAAGGAGAGGTTTCCACCTCTCGCACAATCTTGAACCCAACTCACACAAGTAAAACTCAGTAAATAGAAATTTCATTGTCATTTCAATCATCAAACATTAGGGTAAGTTCTCTCTTCCTCACCATTTCTTTTATAGGAAAAATTAACTTGACACATGTCATCTCATGTACAATTAACTAACTTTTAATAATTAAATTAAGGATTATTCACCCACAACACATGTTACACTCTCTCTAAGTTGTACATGCTAAAACCCTTTTTATTTTAAATAATTAAGCATTTTCCCTCACACCCACAATCAGTTCCTATTTTCCCTCATAGTTGTCTTTTAGCTCCCCAATCCCTCTTTTATTGTGTTCCCTAACTAAATTTTAGTTTGAGTTTGATTAGGACTCTTCTCTTAGTTAGGGTTTATTAGTTTATTGACTTATGATATTAATTCTATGTTAACAACCTATTCTCTCATGAAATAATTTATTTTTAATTATAATCCATTTTTATTGATTACATGCACACATATGCACATATCTAAATCTTATTTATATTCTTCCTTTACTAAGTTTATTTTACCATATTCTCTTAACCCCCTTTAATGTTTTATTTAGTCAAACATCTAGGCTTAGACTCTTTGTTAGTTTCCTAGTTTATAATTTTTAATAATAAAATGCATGCTCTTTTCTAACAAATTCTAAGCATTTATTTTATTTTCTAGACCTTCTAAATTTTTATTGATTCACAATTTTGTTTAAGTGATGTGCCCTTCAAGACGCACTTTTGTGCTCCAAGGGTGCCACTAGCCATTGACTAGTTTAGAAGTTTGTCGGACACTTGGAGTCAACAGTCCACTGGTCAACCATGTGTGAGACTCGGGTATTTTCTAAGGAATAAAGAATCTGCCTTATTACGCGTCCCTCGGAATTCCTCATGAGTGACTATCTAAGTGCACCCTCACGACATAATGAACCTCTTGGAACAAGGTAATCATTAGCCTTAGTTTAGGTCACGGCGGGAGTGCTAGTAGGCTGTGACAGGGACGTTGCCACACCTCTCCCTCATCCATCTGGTATCTTTGTATGACCCCTTTACTCCATATGTGAGTCGGATTAGCAAGTGTCACCATGTCTATATCCACTAACAAAGATAATGTCAATCATCCACATATATCAAATTCATATTGAAATCATCATCAATAATACATGCAAATAAATCAAGTACTCAAACCAAAGTAAAGGTCCACTCCCTCACTCAATCTGGAGTCCAAGGAAAGTTTATCGATGACGTTCGCATCCTCCTCATGTCATGTTTCATGCACACTTGGGAAACCTCATCACAATACCTATCAATGCATGTTATAAATTCATAATAATAACATATTAATTTCCCAGACACAATCATAGCATAAATATATAAATCAAACTAAAAATCATAATGTTCCAAGTTTTATACCAGATTACTTGTTTGCAAGTGTCCTCAAAGAATATTCAGTGTATGAAAAAGTGATCAAAGGAACTGGATGTTACATAATTTAACATGTTCCCATTTTTTAAAGGCGCTTGAATGGGATGTTCATTATTTTGATTCTCCGTTTTAATAATTTGAGGAGGATTTTTAAATTGTCTTTTGAATTGATTTGGATTCCTATCTCCCTCATGCCTTCTTCTTTCAACTTCCATCTTGGCTAATTTATTTGACAAGTCTTTAATGATTTTGGACATCTCTTCAATTTTACTATCCTGAGTAGTTTTGTATGATCCTGATAGTCTAGCATGTTCTTTCAGTTTTTTATATTCTCTTACACCAGTTTTAGCTTTAATTTTAGTATTTCTTGAAGAAATCATATTATATTCAATTTCTATTGCATCATCTTTCATGTTTGTTAAGGTTGTGGATCTCCTTTCTCTCATCAGTAAGGAAAAATCAGGATCAAAGGAGCCTACAAAAGTAACTTTTGTAGTTGTTTTTGAAGGTTTAACATCTGCTAGGATTTTGTTATAAAGTATATTAAATATTTTAATGAAATCCAAGACAGATTAATTGACTTTCTTTTTTAAACTTTCAAACTCAGTCAAATAATACAAATGGTCCTTCTTCTCTCCCCACTGCCTAAGAAAAGTAGTTTCTAATGCATTCCAATAATCTAAAGAATTCGGAGGGAGTGCCTTAAACTAGGTTCTAACCTCCCCTTCAAACGTTTGGACAAACAATGTCATATAGAAATCCTCATGTTCATGTCCGAAATTGTTAGCAAACTCATCAAAGAAAGCTAGGTGTTCAACTATTGTAATTTCACTTTCTCCATTAAATTTTGGTAACATTTTCAAATAATTGTCAGGAAAATCATGTTAATTACCATAAATATTCAAAGGAGTGTATCTAGCAGCTGCTTTATTGAACATTCTAGGTGGAAGTCGGGGTTGTTGTTGGTGATGGTGGTGGTGATGATGAATATTTCCTGCCGTAGCTAAGTAATCAAGTATTAGTTGAAAATTCTTAGGAGTTAAGGGATTCATATATGTCTTGAAAGGTTCTTCTCCTTCAAAAGGAATTTCTAGGAAAGAAGTTTGAGGGATTTCTAAAAGTTCCATTTTAGGACTTAGGAAGGAAAAATTCGGGGATGTAATAGGGGAACTTTCAAGAGATTTTGTTTGGGAAAAATTTGGAGAATTATGAAGTGATTCTTTAGGAGAAATGAATGGAAAATTTTAGTGGGATGAATTTGGGAAATTACAATAGAGTCTTTGAGAGAAAGCTCATTATAACTTTCAAGGAAAAATTGAATGGACTCTGTTGTGGAGGCTGTCCAAGGTGGTTTTGGAGAACTTGGAAGGGGTTCCTTGGGAGATGAAAGAAAAGACAAATTTGAAGGATTTGTAGGAGATTTTATTGAGGAATCCTTTGGATCAATAGGATATTTTCCTTTTGATTGAGTAATGGAAGATGAAGGATTAGAAGTGGATTGGATGGTAGGAGGAGTAGTGGGTCTACGTTTAGGATTTTTATTAGATAGTAGTCTTTTACGATTAGTTACTGGTGTTGTTTTATTAAGATCTGGGTGAGCCCTTTAATTTTTCTTTCCTAATGCCAGGATTGAAAATATGGAGTCACCAGTTGAATGATTTCATCATTTCCAACTCTTGTTCACCATCAATGAGAAGGTTTTACTATCGTCTTTCCTAGGGAAAATAGATTTCTTAAATTCGATCCCTAACAATGACATCAAAAAGATGTTGTTCCTGAGATTGTTTTAGGCTAGGGAACAATGTCAAGGCATCTTGATACAACTTATAAAATTGCTTATAAAATCTTTTTCCCAAAATTTTAATAAGAGATTTTAATAATTGATTACCAAAAAGAAAAGAGGCATGATCTCATTCATTAAGTTACTTCAAAATTTAATAGCATGAAAAGTAGAATTGAGATAAAAAAAAATTGAAACAAGAAGCAATGTATCTAGTAGAGACAAATATTACTTCTTTTTCAATAGAAAAAATAACAAATAATCTTATTTCTATTACGAAACTGTTTGAAAATCTTAAAAAAAGAAATTATTTAAATAATAAAGGAAATTAAACCAAAATATAGGTCATATTTCACTTACAGTAAGACAAAGGAAGTCTGCATTTATATTGATGTCATTAAATGGTTTTTGCAGTGGAATTTCTACCAATTCACGGCACTTATAACATAGATATTAATGGAAGAGAATGATTGATGAAAACAAATGAAAACATGAAATAGGAAACACATAAACTCAAGAGATGAAATCTAGGAATCTCTTTCTTTTTTGTGAATGATAGTGTTTATTAAAAAATTTATTCTTCCTAGGCCCAAAGTCCCCTTTATAGTCTTTTTGAATAGATATTTATACAAAAGGATCACAACAAAAATTGTTATTCAATCCTATTTTTTGGATTTTCAAATATGATGAGATCTTCAAATTCTAAAAATGTATTGATTAGATCAGATGATCCATGGATTTAATCAACTGCCGAAGTGAAACCTACTCGATCTATTGACTGGATTCCCCAAATTAAATCCATGGTTATCGTGACACAACAACCATTAGATCAACTCGATATGTCATCATGATCATCGATTTCACTTTGATATATCCCACATTGTCTAGGGAATTTGTTTTACTTGGCTTTACATAGCAAAGGATTTCATTATGTATTTAAATACAAAGTGAACGAGCTCAAAAACTCCACATGTGTAGTGTTACCTTTCAAGTTGTGGGACCCAAGCTCTATCTCGACACACACACAACTTCAATAATTATCCCAATGTGTGGTGATCTGACATGACGTGGTAGTGTTAATGTCAGTCTGGTCCCATGAACATGTGGTGACCTTTCATTGGTCCCTATTGTCGTTGATGTGGTAGAAAGATATGCCCCATTTCACCTAGATCTGACGTCTATCTTGTGTGTTTGGAAAATTCCACGTGTACACATGGCACACGTTCATTGGACCTGACATATGTTGTGTTGGAAAGATGACGTGGAAATCCACATGTTAATGATGATATATATCAACACCCAGATGTGAGGACTTAAAGCACTTGCCAACATAAAAATATCCTGAGATCTGTGTTCCAGTGATGATGAGAACCATTGAACTGGGAGGTAGATAGACAATGTTAAGTGGATGTGCATCACAAAGTAGCATGTTGGTTAAACCACAAGACAAGGCCTACATATTAGTCATGTGATTTAAAAGTTAGGACATGTGGCGTGATCTTATTCATGGAGATACCCACAACCTCAAGATCCTAGCTAGGGGTTCATACATCTACGCATAAGCATGATCTCCACAAATGGACATGTGGTTTCTCTATTGGTATGTGCTAGTGCTGAGGTGGTAGATAACCCGTATATATAGTGGGTTCCACATACCCATGTGGAAGCTTCTAGTTATTTCTGTTAGTGCTCCACTAGCAAGTTACTGTTGGATTACTAAGAGGGGGGATGAATCAGTAATAGAAAAAATTAATCATTTTTAACCATATAATCCAAGTGTTATATCAATTTAGCATTATCATCCAATAAATGCGGAGTAAATAAGCAATGAAAAAATGAACAATCATACACATACATAGTACACCAGTGTTCTACAAGGAAACCCAAAGTGGGAGAAAACCACAGAATGATTTTTCTTATATGTCTTGAAGAATTACATTCATTGGAAGCACCAACTTCCTTTGTTTTCCAGCTGCAACTTGAAGGAGGATCCAACCCCCTTGTTTCTCAGGCTACAAACTGAAGGAAGCTCGAATTCCCCTATTCCTTGGCTACAACCAGAAGGAGGCTACAACCCCCTATGTTCTCTGGCTACAACCGAAAGGTGGCTACAACCACCTTTCATTGCCCCGTCCAACTGCCCTGAAGTAGAAGTAGAATGATGGAACCACTGTCACATTATCACTATGAGATATACCACTATAAACCTATACCAATAAACCTGAACCATGCATCAACCTATACCTCAACCTGTAATCAACTTGTACCATAAGCAAGTGCATCAACCATGCACCAACCTATACCAAACAACCTGTAATCAACATGTACCATAAACAAGTGCTTCCAACCATGTACCAAGTATGTACCAATCATGTGTCAACTACTCATCAACTATGACTCATTAATGTGTACCAACATCATAAACTATACACCTCATGTATGTGCCAACTCATCAATTACTTGTCTCAACCATGTACCCAACATGTACCTCAAACAAAATCCCTCATCAATTTCATCATCCAAATATGATTTGTAACTCTATAATAGAACTGGTGTATATGATCACATACCTGCAAACATTCCTTAACTTTAACAACAAGAGACTATCATTTTCATCAAACTTTTCTTTAGTCTCACATGACTAGTTTTGGATTAGTCAACAACCCTAACTTGAAATAATCATAACTATGTACCTGTAATGAATAAATATCTAAAAATGATACACAATGTTCTTTAGTATAGTTTATGCAATTCCTCTAGGTGTCACTACTTGGAACCTCTCGGAAAATGAGTTATAGAAAAAATGGTATACCTTCCTGAATTTTGGCTTATTCTAGAGAGCGACCTTGTAGAGTGTGCCCCGCACGGAATATTTGTTGAATGGATCTGAAAATATTACACAGAATACTAAAGAATATATGATAACCAACACATTTTTTCTTACTTAATGTGGATCTGTTATGAAGAAGTTATGACATTTTTACCTGAAACACCTATTTTAGACTAGTTTCGGGACTAGCCACAAACCCTATTTTCCATAGAGTGTAAATCCAATAATACAATGACCCACAAGATGAATTTGTTACCACAGATACTTGTATCTGATTCCTCAATGTCATAGCAATTTCATAGTCTGAACCATTCTAGAAAAAAAATTATTGCGAAAATTGTGAAATGACATGTAAATAACATACCTTAGAAAGCATCATCAAAAGAATTTATCCTCCCTTGAATTCCGGCCTTATTTTCTTCAACTTCCCTCAGAAATTCAGCTTAGATATCCTTTGGTTACCTTAGACACCTATATATATTCAATATGTTCAAGTGTAATCTAAAATGAGAGAGCCTTTCCTCTTATTTATACCCTCCAGTAGCTTCCTTAAAAACATCTTCTAGGTCACTTTGCCCACTTTCCTTATTTTAGGGTTAATCCACTTATAATTTCTCCATTGAATTTATTATTTAAATAATTTATTTTGTATTCACTTTGAATTATAGTACACTCATAACTTCACTTCATTATTTACCTTCTAAAATCTCTTAAACCACTTTGACTACTTTGACCTTTTGGGGCTTCTAGATGACATATGAGGGTCCTCCTACTTCATAAGGCTGTAACTCTCAAACCGTGAGGAGTTATGTGACATTCCATATACCACAAAAAATGGAATGACATGTACTATCCATATAGAATAATATTACCTTTAAATATATCAAAAATCATACCATTATACATCAAACAAACGTGGGTCAATTACCCAAACCTGGGTTCTCCAACTTCTTATGGCCATAAATCTCTAACTGTGAGGAGTTATGTGACGTTCCACATACCACCGGAAATGGAATGACAAGCACTATCCATCTACGATAGTTTAACTGACAAATTCACTGACCTTCATCTCATTATTCCACAAATAAGCATGGGTTCTCTAACCATACTTCTAGGATAACTCAATCCACAAAGCGTCTTCCTGTGAGGGCTTTCACCATAAGGGGACCACTTTGGAGTTCATCCATTTTTACTTATTATCAACCATGACAAAAAATAATGACTCATATTTAAATCAAACAAAATTGGGTCCATTACCCAAACCTTTGTGCTATTGGGCTTTCTTCAAGGGTTGACATCAATGACAACCAATCTTAATCAATAGTTACAAGTCTCGGGCATAGTATTGTTAAATATTTACATCCAATATGTCAATGGTATGACATGACATGGTGTCGGGACTTTAAACGAAACCCTTGGGACCTGTGAAAGGATAAATATTGTTGATCTGGGTGCATGCATTTATGAGGGTCATTGATTATTCCACCTAGCTCTATATTTATTCTATGATTCACCTGCATGCAAATAAATTATTAGTATAACATAAAATTCTATTATTTATATACAATTAAAACTTAATTGTAATATAAAACTAATACTATGATCAAACTATTAAATTTTTATTATAATAACACTCTAGATAAAATTAAACTAAATATAAATTATATAAAAGGTAAAACCTAATATACAAACAAAGCTTAAAACAAAATAAGAAAATTTGATCTAATAAATTAAAATCAAGTAAAAATTTAAACTAAGCGAAAACAAATTAAGAAATAAGCTGAAAAATGCTTATTCAACTAACAATTTTGAAAATTTTAACCTATGTTACAACACCAAGGTTGATTAATGTGTTACTAATAAGTGTATTGTTGATATGCACATTAATGACTGGATTGTCAGGGTCGGAGTATTTAGATGCGAGAATTCCCCCCATCACTAAATCTGATAGTTTTCCCATAACAGGAATGGTTTGGGGATCCTTTCATTTCCTACAGGGTTTCCTCAAACAAAGTTTTCACACCGCTTTTGAATAAATAGGTACATCCTTGATTGCTTGAAATAGCGATATTTTGACACACAAAATTTTGATTTCTCCTAAGAAATTAAACTTAGGTTGTGTAAAGGTTTCTCTCGGTTTAGCCTTTTAGGATAGGGTGTGTCTTGAAGTTCAAGGTGGGAATTCTCAACTTTTGAAGGTTATAGAGATTTTTTTTGTTCTAATTCTTCATTTGGGACTTCCTTGGTTAGTGTCTTCCCGGATCAAAGGTGAATATTGCTACAACCCAGGGAAAAGATGGAGTAAGTAGGGTAGGTCACAAGTCCAACAGCTTGCGCTAGTTGACCTGGCCTTCCATTATTGGGGTTAGGAATTGGTTGTGAAGGTATTTATGATCGAGGAGGGTTGAATGTAGATGCCTGCATCTAGAGAGGAGGAAGGAGTTGCACAGGTGGTTGTGTCATAGGTTGTTGAGGTCTTCCTTTAGTAGGGTTTCTCCATCCATGTTTCCATAATTGGTTTGGAGGATGAGGAGCCACCCACTATTCTCTTGGAATGCACCATGATTGAAAAGCACATTTCATGGAACAGTTAGTCCAATATGAATTGAAATATTAAGACTGATCTTAGTCTTGGGCTGCCAGGTTCACTTCTGAGAGTCATAGAATAATTGTTCTAGTTCTTCGTCTTTCTGGAAGATAAATTTTAGTCCTGGTAATAGCATGGTCCTTGTCACATATTTTGTAGCCCTCAATCTGAACCAACAGACATTCTCTCCTTGGGTGCTTCATTCTGCATCTCGGGAAAAATATATCCAAAGCTTGTTTTTTTTCTTCCCTCCTCTTTCTCATCCGCAGTGTATCCAATTGGGAGCTCAAGGAACTAAGTATGTCGATATTGAAGTATTATAAAATGTTCCCAATTTTTTCTCCCGTGACTCCACTTCTAGTTGTCTTGCCCATTCTTTCCAATATATATCTTGGGCCTTTTCCTATTTTTTACGTTCCTATGGAATATTTACGTAAAAGTTCCAAGATAATATCATATTCTAACTGAAAAACATATCCCCCAATGTTGAGTTATATACAATCATCTTGGATTCATCTTATAAATAAGACACGTCATGTCTTAGAAGAAAAATCCCCTTGTTTTTCCCTCTGCAGGTTATAGGTGAACCATTCAAAATAATCTTCAAGGCTCTCATCTTCATGCTGCATCATCTTGAAGACTTCCTCTCTTATTTCCTTATGTTTGCAGTAGTCTTGGTATTTGTCTAGAAATTTCTTCATCATTTGATCCCATGAGTGGATGTTATCCTTTCAAGGCCCATAAAACATCATAGTGCAATGCTCTTAAGTGTGGCGAGAAAAAGCTTCAGTTTTTGGGGCGAGAAAAAGCTTCAATTTCTGGGCGTCTATCACGTAGTCATAGCTTTTGTAAAGTACATCAAAATCAAAGAGGAAGGTATCAAGATCTTCTTTAGATAATCCATGAAAGTTTGGCATGCCAAGATCGTAGCTCTGAAGATTTCTCTTTGTTGGTCTGATCAAATAGTTGAGGCATGTCATACACTGGTATCTCATCTTTTAGCTTTGTTCTTGAGGTAGACACAATGTTTTCCTTCAAAATCTCTTGTCTAGCTTCCTTGAATATTTCCTTTTCTTTACGCGCATCAAACTTTTGTTTGGGTGATGTGTTCTTCTTGGCCCAATGGTATTACTTGATCCTTCTTTGTTGCATCTTCTCCCGCCTTGGCTTCACCTCTAGTAACTACGTTGGTCTTCTAGTCATCTTCTTCTTTGTTTTCCACAACATCCATTGTACGTTCTGATTGGTCTGGTTCCTCTTGTCCTGTATTTTTATCAATAGTGTCGGATAGTCTTTTGTTTCATGGTCTGTTGTGCGACAATACATACATGTCACAGGTGGTTGTGGACAATCTCTGGCATAGTGTCTAGTTTTCTGACAGTTATGGCATACTACTGGTCCTCGTCCTCCTCCAAAGCCTCTTCCTCCGCGACCTCCTCCTCTGAATCCTGTTATCTTTTTAGCTTGGGAGGTTCTCCGCATGTTTTGTCTTGTATGCGGATGTTAACTTAATGTTTACACTATCAGGCACTTAACTTTGTAATAGTTTTTATAAAGTTTTTTTAAGTGGTTCTTTTATTAAAGTGACTTTTTAATAAAGTGTACCTTCTAATTTTAAAGTGACTTTATTTTCATAAAGAACTTATGTAATAAAGTGAAATCACTTTAATATTTCAAGTGATTCATTTTGGAGGGAATGGATCATGACCCTTGATCTTGAAAAAGGCAAGATCTAATCTTGGCCTTCGGATTTAGGGTTGGGGAAGGTGAAAAGACACTTTGGAGGGAAAATGTCATTTTTAGATTTATAAAAGAATGCACTAGGTAGTGTGCAAGACACATCGAGAAGACGAGAGGAGTTGAGTGAGAGAGATTTTCTGAGTAAGATTGAGAGAGGAAACTGAGCAGTAAAGAGGTCGCATTTTCCAAGGAGCTAGGGCACAAATCCCAAGGAAATATTTTTTATTTTTTTGGTTGAGTTATTTTTCTGTTGTGGGAGGTCGTACTGTACGGATCCGTACAGTCCATATGGATTTGGCATGAAAATCGAGGTTGCTTTGGGCATGCTTTTCGAGGAAGATTTCAATATTTTGTTTGTTTTTTTTGGGCCGTACCGAAAAATCCATACAGGTGACTATTGACACGAAAATCAAGGTACAGAACAGGACGTACAACAGTACGGATTTGGCACAAAAAACGAGGCATAATTTGGTGGGACTATTTTGGTGCTGTGAGGTATTTTCCTTGGCCGAAAATGTGTATTTGTTGTTGTTTTGTACTTTCCTGAAGCTGAATAATAATATCTCCCTCTCTCTTATTGGGTTTCCCCACATTGGGGTTTTCCCTGGGTTTTGCCTAAATTTCTAAGTTGTATGGGTTGTTGTCCATTGTGTTTTTTTCCACTGCAATTTTTCATAGCAATGTGTATTTTTGCTTATGGTAATTTTTGAATGTGGGTTTAAAGCATTTATGAAGTTTATGAAGACAATTATCTCTAGGTTGCTAAGTGTTTGATAGAAATTTCATTTGTTGATTTTTTTCATTAAAAATCTACATGGTATCTGAGCATTGTCTCTGAGTGAAAGTGCGCAGTGTGATTTTTGGGCAAAAGGGTGTGATTGTTTTCCTTGAGTTGTGACAGGGAATATGGCTACAAGCATTAGATATGAGGATCGATTGGATGGAATTTCCAACTATTTGCAGTGGAAGGTCTGATTGTCAGTTGTTCTCAAGGAGAACAAAATTTATAACTATGTCAACACTGTTGTGGCAGCTCCCGCAACAGATCCTGTTGCTTTGGACATGCATGAGGTCAAGGAAGCCAAAGCTTAAAGGATTATTCTAGATGGGGTGAAGGATCACCTTATCCCACACTTGGCTGAGAAAAAGACTGCCAAGGAGATGTGGGATGCAGTTAAAAATTTGTTTGATGCGAAGAATGAGAATTGGAAGATGGCCTTGAAGGCTAAGTTGCATGATACCAAGATGGGTAAGGAGGAGAGTGTCTTTTCTTATCTTACCTGGGTGTCTCAAGTAAAAGATGAGCTGGCAACTATTGGAGAGGTCATTACAGATTCTGAGTTGGTGAGGATAGCCTTAAATGGCTTCACCAAAGAATGGGAAGTCTTCATGAAGTGTGTGGTGGGACGTGAGCATCTACCAGATTGGAGCAGACTATGGGATGATTTCACTCAGGAGGAGATACGAGAAAGATCTCAGAGCAGTGAACAAAAGACAGACAGAGTTGATGAGAATGTTTCTCTCACTGCAAAGAGCGAGAATAATGTAAGTTCCGGAAGGGACTTGTGTAAAGCAGATGCTATTGTTGTAACCAGTTGGGGCGCCTTGCCTCTCATTGTCCTGAGAGGAAGAATAAGAAGAAGGAACCAAAAAGACCTAAGACCACTGCTATAGCAGCCATGGAGGACTTTGCTTCAAAGTACGAAAAGGAATTTTCTTTGGTGACCCAAGTTTCCAATGTCAACAGTGGAGGATTTGGACGTGATATCAAATGGATTGTGGATAGCAGAGCCTCTAGCCACATGACGAGAATCTAGCAAGTATTCCTAGATTTCACAGAGATTGGTCTTGGCTGACAAGTGGTAAATGAAGGTGGTATGGAGAGAGTTGTATGTGGAGTTGGGAATGTTAGATTCCAACTCGAGTTTGGGGGACTCTTGGAGCTTGATGGAGTAACTCATAGATGATTTTAGGGGCTAAATTTCGCAAATGGGCTAATTTTCCATGGTTTTTCCCAAAAAA
>JZKD02S1893912.1:646842-664695 GCA_000966675.3 Picea glauca | reverse complement strand
CTAAAAACGATTCGCCCAAATTTAGCAGAATAAAATTATTTTTCCTTAAATATCGCCAAAATTTTATAGAAAGTATATAAATCCTTAGAAATTTGAATATTTTTACAAAACTATCACCAAACATTTTACATTTTGCATATTAGGGACTAGTAAGATTAGCCCATGTTTCTACATTTTAATATAAATTTCCATCCTTAAAATCATCCCTAATGGAGTTCTCTTTATTCCAGGGTTGAGGGTTAACTTTCTCTCAGTATCAGCCTTGGAGGATGTAGGATATTGTGTATTGTTCAAGAGGGAAAATGTATTTATCTACAGGCAGGGAGTGGACCCGGTAGAGCTGCAGTTGATCGGTAACCAGGTGGACAGGTTATATATATTGAGAGGACAACCTTCAGTGTATGATTTAGCATCGAATGAGGAGTGTAAGGAGGCTTCTGAGACTACGGTGGTGCCAAGATTTTAGTCTTTCATTTCAAGAGAAGAGAGCGAGTCTCTTTTGAGCACTGGTAGGAGGCTTAGCCAGGTTGATCGAACCAATGTTCAAGATGAAGTGAGCTCAGGGTTCCAGGATGTTTCCAGGAGAAGATCTTCTAGTTCGAGTTTTGTGCAGGTGTTGAGGATGGCTCCAGGTTCAGAGGGAGATCCTACAGAGCATAGTGTGATGGAACCAGATGATAGTTGTTGCAGCGAGTACTTCCCTCGCTAACAGGGAGTGTTATATTCTTATCTCGGGAGGTACTCTACATGTTTTGTCTTGTATGTGGATGTTACCTTAATGTTTACACTACCAGGCACTTAACTTTGTAATAGTTTTTATAAAGTTGTTTTAAGTGGTTCTTTTATTAAAGTGACTTTTTAATAAAGTGTACCTTCTAATTTTAAAGTGACTTTATTTTCATAAAGCACTTACGTAATAAAGTGAAATCACTTTAATATTTCCAGTGATTCATTTTGGAGGGAATGGATCATGACCCTTGATCTTGGAAAAGGAAATATATAATCTTGGCCTTTGGATTTAGGGTTGGGGAAGGTAAAAAGACACTTTGGAGGGAAAATTTAATTTTCATATTTATAAAAGAATGCATTGTGTAGTGTGCAAAACACATCGAGAAGATGAGAGGAGTTGAGTGAGAGAGATTTTCTGAGTAAGCTTGAGAGAGGAAAGTGAGAAGCAAAGAGGGCACGTTTTCCAAGGAGCTAGGGCACAAGTCCCCAGGAAATATTTTCTAGTTTTTTGGTTGAGTTATCTTTTTGTTGTGGTAGGCCATATTGTACAGATCTGTACAGTCCGTACGGATTTGGCACAAAAATCGAGGCAGTTTTGGGAACAGTTTTCGAGGTGGATTTTAGTATTTTGTTTTTTGTTTTTGGGCCATAATGAACAATCCGAACAGGTGACTATTGGCATGAAAATTGAGGAATGGAATAGGTCGTATAGCAGTACAGATTTGGCATGGAAAACAAGGCATAATTTGGTGGGACTGTTTTGGTGCTATGAGGTATTTTCCTTGGCTGGAAATGTGTATTTGTTGTTTTTTTGTACTTTCCTGAAGCTGAATAATAATATCTCTCTCTCTCTCTCTAGTTGGGTTTCCCCACATTGGGGTTTTCCCTGGCTTTTGCCTAAATTTATGAGTTTTATGGGTTGTTGTCCACTCTGTTTATTTCCACTGCTATTTTTTTTAGCAATGTGTATTTCTGCTTATAGTAATTTCTGAATGTGGGTTTAAATTATTTATGAAGTTTATGAAGACAATTATCTCTAGGTTGCTAAGTGTTTGACAAAAATTTCATTTGCTGATTTTTGTCATTAAAAATCTACAAATCCTCCTATGTTCCCTTGATTGTCTTCGCACTGTGTATTATACTATGGTCCTTGATTGTACTATGGTTGTGTGTTATTGTACTATGGTGGTGTTGTGCACTATTGTGCAGTATTATACTATTGTTTCCGTTGAAACGGTTGTGCATTATACTGTGGTTGTTGTTGAAATTGTTGTGCATTATACTATGGTTGTTGTTGAAACTAATGTGCAGGATTGTACTCTATTTGTTGTGCATTGTTATATTGTGGTTGATGCACAGGTTGTCTTGTTATGTGCTCATATGTATCTAAAATCCTCTCTTTCATCATCTCCAAAGTTCTACAATCATTTTCTTCGTGTCCAACTGATTTGCAAAAATTACAAAATGTACTCTTTGGTATTGTCTGATATTTCAGCATCATGGGGAAATGATAGGGATCATTCCCATGTACTTTATAGATCTCACACCATGGTCCTCCTGAAGATAAAGGGTTCAGCATACCCACTCCTATATACTGCACAAATAATGGACACTCATTCTTATGATGGCCTTTTGTCCTGCACATTGTACACCAAACATCTTATCTTTTTTTCTTTCCTTTATTTTGGTTCAACTGGAATGTTAAGTTTTTCAGATCTTATCTTAGCTCTTCCATGGTTGGATTTGTATGCTTGTATTGATTTTCTTATAACTATAATGTTTCTTGCAGAGCCTCAGCCTAGCTCTGGAATTTCTGTTGTCTCAAGGGATACTTCAAGTGTGGAAACAAAGACTTAACAAATAGATGTCTATGATGCATATCAGTAATTGGGTATTTCAATTTACCTTCTAGTCTTTTGAACTTCTGATCCACATCCCAAACTGACTCACCTGGATTCTGTTTGATCGAAATCATCTTATTCATAAACTAATCCTCTGAGCTTGTCTTCTAAAATTCATTAATCAACTGCCTCTTCACCTCTGTGACATTTGTATGCACTCTTGTCGGGTTATTTACTGTGAGATCCATGTACCAATCTATTTCTCGGTCTCTGAATGTGATTACCAATTGTGAAACCTTTGTATCTTCATCTGTAACTTTCTTAGCTACCAAAATATTTTCACAAATGAAAAGATGCTTCTCTGGGTCCTCCAACCCTTCTCCATGGAACTCAGGTAACCTAATAATTGAATCTTGTCCTACCATTATGAAAATTGTTGTGCTACCACCTCTGCGCAGTGTAGAAACTTGACTGCTACTTTTTGAATTACTTCCACTTGAATTAGACCCTTGTCCAAAAATTATTATACCACTAATCACTTACTGGTTAACTAGTTTTTCTTCTTCAGATGTCTTAGTCATACATGGGGTTGTGGGTTCCACACTAATTCAGATATGGAATCGAGAGCCTTCTTCTGCACTAGACCCATGACCTTTGGTTTTCCTCTCATATGTGGCACACAAGATATCCTCAATTTACCCTGTAGCACAAATATCTTCTACCTCTTCCTCATCATTGTCCAAGTTCTCTCGCTTGGCTACCACCCACTTCTTTGTATTCATCTTATACTAGTAGGGTCATTCGTTACACGTCACACCTGTGTTCCTTATGATTTCCTTGGTCTGTTCATCATCCATAGTGATGGGGTCCATTTCTTCCTTCTTATGGCTACTCTCTAGATCCTTCTCCATATCTCATATCTTCCTTGGTGCTTCTCCCAACTCCCCCATGCGCAAAGAGTGGTCTAGTTGTCTGATTCCATGGTCATCACTCCTTTATCATATAATAAGATATTGATCAACGTGTAAAGAGACCTAATATATCTTCCTCTAGGTCCCTTCAAGAATTCCTTCTCTACAATAGTATATGACTTTGTTGTATCTATGAAAAACTTAGTGATAAACCCTGTAGTAATATTATCTAACCAAAAATCCATTGCGCACATGAATTTATTATTAACCCTTTCCAACTCCGCAATGTTCTGAGAAGTCCACTCTATTGGCTTAATCCGATTAGTTGGATCAGTATCCTTCAATATCAATAACCATTGCTATAATAACTCTAGAAAGTAACAAAAATATGCTTCATGCAAATCAGTAAACAAATACCTCTGCAGATAATGGCACAGTGTATACCTAAAACCCTTATTATCTTTTTGTGTGAACTCCAATTGCTTTGTTTCCAACCATATTTCAATCTCTTGCTTCGTAGGATTCCATGGCATGAACATCCCTTTTTACCACTGCATATTCTTCACCAAACCCCTTCCTGATTGTTCTTCTGAGTTTCAATTAACAACGAAACCATTTTTTGGATATATGGGTTGACCCAGGTTCTACCTTAGTTCTCCAAAAAAACCCTTTTCACCATCGTCCCTTCTAGTAAACCAGAAGGCTACACCATGCACAAAGTGCACAATGCAGTCTCACCAAAGATGGATTATGGGTGACTGCAAGACGCAAATTTATGCAGTCGTGGAAGGGGTTGGGGATGTTCTTTTTACTTCTATTTCTTCTATTTTAACATGCATTCTACTATAATATTTATCAGTTCTACCATTTCATTCATTCACAATATTCATTCTGCATATATATTCTAGTGTGCATTGTAAATAAACCCATTCATTCATCTATTCATAAATGCAGAAACAATGAAACACATTCAAACACATTGCAACACAGGGTTTTACCATGGTTCACCCCCCCTGGGGCTATGTCCACAAAGATTTTATTTTTTCTTATTCTTCATCAAAATAACATTGCATGCATTACATCATAGAATAGTGCATGAGTATTGAGGTGGACTAGCATGGCACCAAGCTCCACTGCTTGCGACCTGACCCTCAGTTACATATCAAAAAGGACTCCATTAGCTCCTCAATTGAACATACCAAAGATGGAAGACTCCAAAAAGTTCTCCAAAATAGGTTCTTCGCACCAAAAAGGGACTCTTGCATACATGCATATATCTCTCCCAATCTACATCATACATTTTCTATTTATACTACAACAAGTGGGTAAAAACCCTTACATTAACAAAAAACCCTAACTCTAAGTGGACTCCACTTCTCCACTTTCTAATTGCCTTTCGTGCAGTTGGTCTTCATCCTTTCTTTGAATTCCTTCTTTCCCAGTGTGCTACTTCCTCTGCCCTTTTTCACGTCGGTCTTCCTTCTTTTCTAGCACTCACTATTTCCTCCAGCCCATTCAACCTCACTTACTACACTCAACTTCAAAAATTTCATGTTCCAACAACTTGCTTTTCCAATGAATTTTGGGCTTATATATCTCTATTGTTTCTTATCTCGGGAAGGTACAACACTCTTTGCAGGAAACTTACACTTTGGTAACCTCCCTTCATCAACAAGACCATTTTCCAATCCCTCCATTACACTCTCACTTTTACCTATAGGGGTTCATCTTCCATCATATCACTTTCCATATTAATCACCCTAGGGTCACCGAGATTACCCCCTTGTGGTGATTTTCATCATCACTAAACCAAGGGGAGTGTTTATCTAAGGTGACAGTGGGTAGATATTCTCACAATTTCCCCATGTTTTTGGATTGGGTTGAGATTTTCTCAACCTACAATCTGTGTGATAACATTTTTGTGTCGTTTCCGGGGAGGATTATGAATCCTCTTCATTCCCTAGAAACGCTTTGGCAAGATTTGATCCCAAAGCCTATGCCCCTATATTTCCTGGTGAATCCAATTCTGGGAATTTCCCTTTCCCTTTTCCTCCTTTGTTTAGTTAGAGTTCATCTGGTGACTCCAACACCCTAGAATCTGAAGACCCTTCCCCCTGGAAGATTCAAGCCTTCCAAGGTTTACTGAAGAAATCCTCCTTTCAAATCCCCCATTGTCAAAACCCTCTTTCACGGTAATATTCCCCTTGCACCAATGGCTCGTCCTTGGGAAAATAATCTCTACAATCCCTTGAATATGGCTTCCATTGTTGGATATCCCAATACCATGCCTAAAGAAATCAATAAATGGCTGTCAAAGTTTCCAAGAAACAATGTGGTCACACTTGAATAACACCTCTATGCCATTAGTAGAGACATGGAAAATGAAGGAGTAGAACATGAAGATCTGTAAATGATGCTACTAGACACGTCTCTAACTGAATATGCTCAAAGGTGGTTCAAAGGATTGCCTGAAAATCACCTAGCAACATATGAATATTTCGCTAAGTTGTTCAAGAGCAGATGGGAAACAAAGAAGGATAGCATAATGCTAATGACTCATTTCAACCAGATAAAGAAGAAGGAGAACGAGATAGTGAGTGAGTTTGACACAAGGTTTGACAAGCTACATGGCAAAATCCCAAAGGATTTGTGCCCATTAGATGTGGTTGTTTGTCTCCTCTATGTGAATGCGTTTGAGGGGAAATTTAGTTTCATCCTGAGGGATAAGAAACCCACCACTTTGGCACAAGCCAAAGAGTATAGTGCAGAGATCGAAGAAAATATTCTCTACTCCATGATTGACCCTTATTAGTATCCTCATGCCAAGGAAGAAGCAAAGACTAAGGTGTTAAGTAATAGTGCACCAAATCTGATCACTCTCATAACTCAGAATATTAATCACATGAATACTCATTTTGTCTAGACTCAGAATCAACTCATGACCCAACTAACGAATTTGGAAAGGAATTATTCTACTCCAATACTTCCATTTTTCATACAACAGAGGCACACTACAGGGTGGAAGGTGAGGCCACAACAAGAGGCAAAGGCTCTTGATATTTTGAAGCATGTTGGGATGGTCAACATTGATTAATCACAGCGGTGCTCCGCTTATTAAGAGCCTCATCCAGAGGAGGAATGTTCTAGGAGAGAAGATGATTCACCTAACAATATGAGCTTCATAGATATAATTTGTTTCTTCCAGGATGAGAATGACGATGATGAGTATGTGGATATTACATGAAACAACTTGATGAAGTCTACAAAAGGGGATCCAAAGAAGGCCAACTCAGGGTTCTTAACCAAATGACCGAGGATTAGAGGAAAGGGTTGAAGAAGAGGGAAATCCTAATTTATTCTAGAAGGGATAATATTCATGTCCCTCCTATGCAGAATTCACTAAAAGAGAAACAAGATCCATCTCAACTAGCAGGAAGATTCATCCAACCTCTCCCACCTCCAATCCATGACTTCATTCCAAAACCAAAACAGACAGATGAAGAAATTTAGTTGAACATAGATGTCCCAGACATGATTGGAAATATGAATATGCCAGTTCCTATGGTGGAAATGTGCAATATTCCTTCTTTCAGAAGAGAAGTCTTGAAAATTTCGAAGGTACCAGCTGAAGAAGAAGACCCCCCTGTAATTATGAATACTATGTATCATGGATGACCAGAGGATGATGCTCATCCTTTCTATCTTTCACTAGCTACAAATGGTCTCTGTCTAAATAATTGCATGCTAGATTCAAGAGCCTCGACAAATGTGATGTCCCTGAAGGTTATGAACCAACTTAGCTTGAAGACAACACACCCATATGGAAATTTTTGTGCCATTGATTCAAAGAAGGTGAAGGTCTACAGTCTCATAGAAGATGTCAAAGTGTATTTGTTGGACTTCCCTCATATCAGCCTCATCATGAACATAGTGTTCATTGATGTTCCAGATGCCTGGGGAATGCTTTTTGTCGAGGAGATGGGTTTCCACACTGGGTGGGTTTCTCAGCATGGATCTCACCCATGCACGCATTTCCATGTGGGATGGAAATTTTGAGATCTTGTATACTAGGCAGGTGATCAAGAAGCATTTCATGGATATTTTCACCCTTGATTATCATAGTGAGTGCAAGTTTGATGTTCCCCACCAGATCATTGAGTATGATCCTCAAGATTTATATTTTTTACAGGAAGAATGTATAGACACCTTACTTCCAAAGACAGAAAAATACAAAGAGACGGTTGTAGAATTCCAAGGGAAGGAACCAGGGTCCATCAAGATATTGAAGAAAGAATAAGATAAAGGGGACAAGTAACATGAAAAGGCCATAAAATACATGGTTAATATAGAACCACCTTCATATCCTTACATTGAGAATATACCCTACATAAACTACACTGAGGGGAGACTCGCACTCATGTGGGATAAGAAAAGAGGCAGGCCTAGGTATGACCAAAAGAATGAAGATTTGTGGCTTGGCCCTTACATTGTGTAGAATAAGTCCAGGGAAGGAAAGTATTACTTGTCTACCATGAATGGGAGAAACATGCCACTATCAGTGGATGAATCTCTTCCCCGTCCCTATGTCAAAGGAACTTAACTTCATCAAGGCCCAGGCCCTAGGTAAGTAGGTAATTCATTTTTCTTTCTTGCATTGCATCTTGATGGCTCATGGTAGTTTAGTTGCATTTAATTTATTATTTTCATTTTTATCTACTTGCATTATTGATTTACATATTTTTTTTTCATCATATTATATAAAAAAAAAGTATAAAATTTTATTTTCTAGATTAGTTGTCAATCTTGAAGTTTTGATTTTATTATATGAGCAAAGGGTGAGTGAGCCACCCTATATTTTACAGTTTGTTGTTTCAATGTAGGCATAGGTCTAACTAGGAGATGTTGAGGTTCTCGTGCACTCTACAACGAGTACATGTCCCTGAGTAGGAGCTAGATGTTATCCCCCATTTCTAGGGATAAATAAGTAGATGATGTCTAGAGGCCCTCATGTTGTTTACATGGAGTGCCAAGGGATAGGTTGACCCATGATGTCCACTTACATAGATGGAGACCCACTTCACCACCATACTTCTCTAGTTCCTCATGATATCATCCACCACATCAACCTATTTCTGGAACACAATGGATCTTTCTCCATGAGGTACAATTCAGGTATTGTGGTAAGTGTCACTTTAATACTTAAGCAATTTGAATATGTTTCATTTAAATTTTCTTTTGATTATAGAACGTCTCCTTGGAAATTATGCTCTTTTCCCTGTTTAACCTTGGTGGTTGAAACTGTTCCTTAGTAAGTGGTCACCCTTGGGGATGGGTTTTCTACTGGGAGGTCTCCTTGATGATTCATCGTACCATTCCCAATCATACTTATCATTTTTCAAACTTCATCATTTTTTGTCTCCTTATCTTTTGGAATTTTTGGGTGTATTGACCCAAGAAGGGATTGTACCTCATTTCATTGGAAGAAGGGGCTGAAGGCCTAGAGGGAATGTAGATGTAAAAATATAAAATCCAAAATCATAACCTTCTATATTCTCGCCCAAGGTGGTCTTGAGAACAATGAAACATTTATCTTAAAATAATTAAATACCTGCAAAATATTTTCACATTATATAGATGTCCCACTTCTTGAGGTGTGTACACTCATACAGTGTCCTTTTATTTCCATGCATATGGCACTCTGTGTATCTCTAGCTTCACGTGATATTGTGGTACTCCCTTCAAGTCTTATATTATCCATTTGGATTACCCAATTTTTGTGGACTTTAATTAATTAATATCAAATAAATGGGCTTGGAAAAAGGATGCATTGAAAATGAACATGTGACACACCCTCTACAAAGGCACCCATAAATGAGATAATACGAACCCTTGTATGTCATTAACCTTGTGCCAAAAAGTCTTACCCCAATCCATTCCATGTTATTTACATGAATTAGATATGGTCCACCTGAGAAACACTCCTTGACTTGATAAATTACTCACCCAGTAGATCACCATTACAACCCTCCCATACCTAAACTTAGCAAATTGCATAGGGTCTTTGAGCACTTTTTTAATTTGATAAGGTATTTTTGAGGCACATGTTTAGGTGGGTCTTGTATTAAAAGTGATTTTACTTATCATGATACATTTGACTTGAGAGACTTGGAGGATGCAATTATCTATCTTTGCAAGACCTTGTTTGATGGATGTTTTGGAGGAACAAGCCCACCTTGGGCCTTCATTGGGGCAAGAATCCCACAGGTCGGATTCCATGAACCAGGTTGGATTCCATGAACCACACACTTGGGAATTGACATATGATGGTTGTTTCCTTTGTAGGTAAGACAATACCCCTTGAAGGATTATACCTATCCCTTTATAGCCCAACGAATTTCCTTTGGAGGCTAAAACGATGCATTTTGGGGCTTGACGTCTTGACTAGGGATAGGGTTTGATGGTGGTGGTGATGAATTTTTGGAGGATTGGAACCTATGGATGGAGTGAAACCCTTGTACCATGGATATGGCCTTTGTATTCCCAACGACTTCCTCTCCAAGCTCAACGACTTCCCAAAAGTGCCAAAGACATCACCCAATTAGGGCATGATGTCACCTTTTTAGGGTTTCTTTATGTAAAAATTAAATTAAATTTGTAAAGCGGAAAAATTAAGGGGGATGGCTGCCTTGTTTTGTGGTTTACCCTAATTTTATGTGGACAAAGACTTTTTAGAAGCCTAGTATAAATAAAGGCTTGGATCATTTCATTTTCATCATAGCTCTCTCACTTGAGAAGACATACTTGGCTAAAATTTGCGCCCTCTTTGGGATTTTGATCTATATCTCTCTCTTGTGCAACTTTTTGGATGCTTGTCTTGGTATATGTTGGATCTAAGGTGGTGTGCACCTCTTGGAGGCTTGTCTTTTTTCCTATGGATGGAAATTACTTGGTAAAGCTAGGGTTTATCTTGCTATCTTGTAAAATTGGTAAGGAAATTTATGCATTTTGTTGGTATTTTATTCGTGTTTCATGTTATACTTGCCTAAAACCCTCGGAGGAGTATAAGAGCATACACCCTCCACCAAGGTCCATCTTATTTGGTATTTGATAAGTCATTTTTTACAAGGTTTCTAGGAGGAGTAAAAGGGCTTGCACCCTCCTAGACTTACCTTTGTTGGTTCTACATGCTCTAAAGAGTAAAAGGGATTCCACACCTAGAGACATTCTGGATCCAACCCTTAAAACCAAGACTCCATTCACCCAATATATTTAAGGCACTAATATGAAAATTGCATTGGAGAAATAAAATACTTGCATTGATATGTGTGATTTTTTTAGATATGTCAATTGTCTGAAGTGGAATCAATTTTACATGCTTTTAGCTTGCTTGAGCCACTAGGGTGTCTATCTTGGATAAGTATATCTTTTTGTTGTTACAAACTTATGCTGCATCCATTAGGGCTGCAGAAAAACACTCCTAAATTCTTACTTTATTCATTAATCTACCATTGGAATTTGCTTACAAGTTGCTATTGCTAATCTACTTATTTTGACTATATGTTGGGCAAGTTGTTTATTGATTTCTTTGACTAGAATTTTCTGTTGTAACAATATTTTTCTACAGCCAATTTTCTATAATAACAACTCATTAATAACATCATTTAACAGCCATATATTGTCACTAAAGTCTTGTCTTGTTTCACTAGAGTTATACTAGTCATTGCTAGCTTAATCTCTTGCATCGTTTACTTGACTTTGGGTGACATATTTAGCAACCATTGTTATCATTTATTTTCTGATATATATCATTGTTTGTTGCTTCTATATAGGACAACAAGCTTCAATTGTTTATCCATTTGAATTTTGGGCTTGTATATCTCTATTTTGTCTTGTCTTGGGCAGGCACAACACTCTTTGCAGGAACATTACACTTTGGTAACCTCCCTTCATAAACAAGACCATTTTCAAATCCCTCCATTATTTTCTCACTTTGACCTATAGGGGTTTCATCTTCCATCATATCACTTTCCATCTAAATCCCCCTAGGGTCACTGGGATTCCCCCCTTGTGGTGATTTTCATCATAACTAAAGTGAGGGTAGTGTCTATCTAAGGTGACAGTGGGTAGATACTCTCACAGTTGTCCCATGTTCATGGATTGGGTCGGGATTTTCCCAACCTACAATCTGTGTGATAAAAGTACCAACGATCTCACTCTTTCTTAAGTGCTTAAGGGGACCGGGATGAGATATTTCCAAATGTTTTTTTTTTCCTCAAGGGTTAGCGCAATAAATCATGAGCTAGATGTGAGATATCTCCCCCATGTTGGTGAGGTCATAGAATCAATTCCCTTTAACACATGAAATTTTTTTATAGTGAAACAAATCGAGGAAAAGTTTACAGCTAGAGGGATTTGGATTTGATCCTTCAACCATGCTTGATAGATCTATAGCTAAGATGGATTCGTGATTGGTTTGTTTATGTGAATTAATAATCTCTCTCTCTCTCTCTCTCTCTCTCTCTCTCTCTCTCTGTGTGTGTGTATATATATATTGTAACACCCTATTTTCCCCAAGAATGTAATTTTGCACAAACTTCATATGTTTATGTTATGAGGCATGTAATTATGTTTTGATTTAATATAAACACCAAACCAATGACCAAGATGGAACAAACTTGACAGTATTATCCAAGATACACCATAATAAATTGATGAGATAGAGGGATTGATGGAACAGTTGAGTGAAGTGGAGATGTGATGTATCAGTGAAGAAAACAAAAAGATTGCACAACAAACTAATTCATTCTTGTAAACATAAAGAACTAAACCTACCAACATATCGGACTTATACGAAAATCATGTGACGATTAAAATAAGTCATAGAGGTGGTTGGGGAAGTTAATGAATATGGAAGTTGGCCCTTGCATAGAAAATGGTTGATTGAAAAACTAACAAGGGGATACCACAGAACCACCCCTTCAAACTGGGAATGGAAAACTGCATGTTACGTCTCTAGGAAGTCACGGAGATCTCAATGGGATCAAGAAGAAGACCAAAAAGGAGGAAAACACATCATACGAGAGACCATCCAAAGAGTGTAATCAAACACAAGAGAGACCTCGCAATAGAGAACACATGGAGAACATGCCCTGAACAGAAGAAGAGATGTGGAAGACTCAAAGACGAGAAAGAGAGAATAGAGCGTAGAGGTGTAGATGTGTTGCATGAGGAAGAGATGAAAAGGAATAACATTCTGGAGGAAAATAAGAAGGTTGTATGAGTTGTTGATGATCACCCTGAATAGAGAAGACCCAGATTCTTGAACTGGAGCATTAGTGGGCTGCAACTTGGTGCTTATTGGATAGAAACTAGCACTGGTAAGGGGAGGTCACCGAGGTATTGTTGAGCAGAGAAGGGACTCCCTTGTGCAGAGGAAATCCAATTGAGAAACCAACTGATAAACCCGTGGAGACCCGAAGCTCAGTGGGAGGTGGAAACTTTTGTTGTGTCAGAGGAGGAAGGAGAGTAACCATCCTTGATCATCACAAACTCGGAACCCTTTCGAGTCAAATTCCTTGGTGCTATCATGGTTTGTAATGGCGGTGGCGTGTTGTAGGAAGTGACTCTATAGCAAGGCCTAAGGTTGGGAAGAAATGTGTCCTCTCTTAGTCAGTCAGATTCAATTATTTCCCTAACAGATAAGTGTTTATCTGCACTGAAAATGACTAGAATGATATATTTGTATGCATTAGTAAATGTCTAAATTTAAGTGGAAACTCAGTCATTTATAATCCATAGTTTGAATGCATGAAAGTCGGGACATGTTATAATGTTCTTTGTTGATTTGATAATCATGAAAATGATTAAGTAGATAATGTTGTGTACTTGAGAATTTTATATCCCTATATGGAGAACCTGTAAATCATGCAAGACTTTCCTTAAGTTTTGATAACTTGTAATGGCCTTAGAAAAGTTCTAAACCCCTGAAAAATATGGATCGAAGTCTTGTATAATTCAAGAAATGGCTAAGTCCCCAAAACAAACTATTATATCTTCATGAAATCCTGTGTTAGCCCAGGAAAGAACAATAGTCATCAAACTAAAGAGATATGATTGTCAATCGCAGTGTGTTTTTTGGATTTGGAGATTCAAAGGGAACCCCCAAGCGTTGTGGAAAAATATCTCAATGACAGACTCCGAAATGGATTGTTCAGAGTGGGACTTTCAAAGGAAACCCTCGAGTGTTGTGGAAAACGCTCTGAATGAGAGACTCTAAAGTGGAATGTGGTTCATAGATTTGGAAAAGGGTGATTTAATCCTCAATCGTTGATCATCAAGGGTTCCACTTAGCAAGTTAAGGGAGAAGAGTGAGATAGTGCTGACTAGGAGCGCCAGCATGATGACACGTGTCAATCATTAATAGGTTGACGAATTGAGTCTGGTCTAGCTAGGCTGGAGAACCTTAAACCACCAGATAAATCAAAACCATTGGTTGGGGAGACCGTAAGTGCATCAACGTCATCCATCATAGAAGGTTTGATGGAGGTAGAAGATGGCATGTTTCTCGATAGCCTAATTTCGGAGCAATGAAATTTCCTAAATATTTCAAACGTCGAATGGGATGGTATCAAAAGGGAATATCCTTCGATGTTGTATATGTTGGAGGTAAAATATGAGTGAACCAAGAGAAGACCCAAACATCAATGATTATAGGCTTAGGTGGACAGAATTTCCACGGCGGAAATTTTGGTAGGTGCCACAACGATGACAAGTTGTCACCACATCAGATGGCATGAGTGATGAGATGTGTTGTTACTAGAGATTTCTCTTGGCTACAAAGAAGAAATGACTAGCACATTTTCAACCAACTTTTGATTGGAAATTTGGCCCTTTCGGCCAAAGGGGGCTCCCTCTTATGATTATAAAATATGGGTTGCTCAATCTCACCAAGTAGCACTTGAACATAAAAACACAATGGCCAGATTTAAGATAATGAAACAAAACAAAGGATAAACAAGGATTAGGATAAGAGACAACAGACTGGATAAAAGGTTGTAAAACTCTCATATCAATGACCTAAATCTATTGGGCATGGATTCTCATCAAAAAGAGCACAAAAACTTGCTCATGATAGATAGAAGAAAAGAAGAGAAACAATTAAATCTCATACTTGAAGAGGGAAAAAGCAATCTCTATAAATTTGAGATGAAGAAAAGACCATTTACTGGGCATTTACAATGATGAATCCATCAAATCAAAAGTGAGTGCATGTAAAACAACGTATGAGGGTTATGATTAAGAAAAACAAGTTAAAACAAAGGTTTTGTCTTACTCGCAATAAGATAGAGGAAATTATTTGTCTCAAATGATTACTTTACAAATGTAACAATGGAGGTTGTACCAAATTATTACTTATTTAACCCTAATAATGAACTTAATGCAAAATAGACATGAAAAGTGATGGCATAATGAGAAGAAAAATACATAAAATAGAAGAGAAAACAAGGCGTTGTTGAAGATGAGCCAGGAATCCAATATACTAATGCTTATTGACTGAGAATATTTACAATAGCCACACATGGATTTACAGAGAATGCAACCTTACTTCCTAAAATATTCCTAAAATAATAACCCCTTAGCTCAGTCTTTAGTTGCCTCCTTTATCCTTTTAATTCTCAGTAATTGATGCCTTGCAATCTGGAAATGGTTGCCTTGAAATCTACTCTTAAATCTGGAACTGATCTTTAAATTAGAATAATTGTTGAGATTAATTTTAGAACTCTAAACACCTCTGATTGATTTGTTATTCTCATTAATCCATCTCAAAAATCCAGTTGGTGATTATCCTCTCAAGTCTCTGCAAAATAGACACCAATTATCATTAAAAACATAATTAAAATCCAAAGCAAAACCAAATCTAAAAAATATTGAAACCATTTATTTAAAGAAAATGAAATTAAAAACAAAGATAGATCCCAAAATACGAGTCCAAATTATTTTTCGGCTATTATATTATTGACATATGGACAATCTGGAACGAGATCTCAATCTAGAAAACATTTCAGTATGTAGAGGACAAAGGTATGTTTCCAGGGGGAGCATGAGTGATATGACTTCAATATTGTATGACATAATTTCAGTATTTCATCAGAGTGTTTCCATGAATGTCAAAGGGGGATATTGTTGATTAAGATTCGTTGTCATTGATGTCAACCCTTGAAGAAAGTCTGGTAGTGAATTCTGGTAGCACAAAGGTTTGGGTAATGGACCCTAGGTTGTTTTTCATGTATAATGATATGAGTTTTAATATATTTGAAGGTAATACTATTCTATATGGATAGTGCATGTCATGCCATTTTTGGTGGTATGTGGAACGTCACATAACTCCTCACGGTTTGAGAGTTATGGCCTTATGAAGCTGGAGGACCCTCATATGTTGGCTTGAAGCCCCAAAAGGTCAAAAAAGTCAAAGAGCTTGAAAAGAAGTTATTATTTAAATGATAAAGTAAAGGGACAAAGTCAAGAAGGATTATTTAAATAATAAATTGAAGTGACAAAATCAAATAAGATTATTTAAATGATAAAGTGAGGAGACAAACTCAAGGAGGAATATTTAAATGATAAAGTAATGGAGAACTTTCTAATAATGGAAATTGGTTAACCCTAAAAATGAGGAAAATAGGTTAAGTGACCTATAAATGGGTTAAGTGACTTAGAGATAGGCTAAGTGACCTAGAAATGGGTTAAGTGACCTAGAAATAGGTTAAGTGGCCTAGAAATGGGCTAAGTGACCTAGAAGATAGAGAGTATAAATAAGAGGCAAGGCTCTCTCATTTTACATCACACTTGATCATATTGAATATATATAGGTGAATGAGGTAACCAAAGAATATCTAAGCCAAATTTCAGAGGGACGGTGAAGAAAAAAGGGTCGGAATTCAAGGGAGGATAAATTATTTTGATGATGCTTTCTAAGGTATGTTATTTATAGGTCATCTCACCATTTTCACAATAAAAAAAATTTCTAAAACGATTCAGACTGAGATATTGATAGGCAATTGAGGAAACATATCCAAGTATCTGTGGTAAAAAAATAATCTTGTGGGTTGTTGTATTTTTGGAGTTACACTCCGTGGAAAATAGGGTTTGTGGCTAGTCCTGAAACTAGTCGAAAAAAGGTGTTTCGGGTAAAAACGCCATAACTTCTTCATAACAGATCCAAATTTAGTAAGACAAAATGTGTTGGTTAGAGTACAGTCTGTAGTATTCATTGTAACATTTTCATATCTATTCAACAAATATTTCTTGTGGGGCATGCTCTACAAGGTCGCTCTCTAGAACAAGACAAAATTTAGGAAGGTATGCCATTTTTGCTATAACTCCTTTTCTGAGAGGTTCCAAGTAGTGACACCTGGAGGAATTTCATAAAACACATTGAAGAACATTTTGTATCAGTTTCAAATATTTACTCATTACAGGTAGATAGTTATGTTTATTTCAAGTTAGGGTTGTTAGCTAATCCAAAACTAGTCATGTGAGACTAAAGAAAAGTTTGATGAAAATTCTAATCTCTTGTTGTATCAAGCATACAATTATGTAACAAATGATCATGAACAGTCAGAGTGACATAAAATGGTGTTGTTGTATCTCATATTTCTTCAATATGTGGACCAAACATTATAGTAGGGTGTTTCTATTGTAAATTAATTGCATCAGCTTGTATTGTAGGACCTAAACAATCAATAATTTTTGAAATTTGTTTCTGGTACAAAGAATTCTTTGCTAATTCAATTAAAGGAAGATGTATTTTAATATTACTTGGATCATATTCTAAATTAAAGGTATTTCTAAGCTTTTCTAATTCCCTTTATTCAACTTCTGTTCTTTTAGCATATGGTTGATCAGTTTTTTTATTGGAAGTAGAAGCCTCTTTAGATTTATCCTTTACAATAACTTTCTTAGATTGATTTTGTTCATTTGCTTTGTTTGCATTATGTCTATGCCTAAGATCATATTTTTTATGCAGTTTATCTTGTAATAAATTTGAGAAAATTATATATTGAGATGATGGTATATCTATTGGATTATGATTATTCTCTTCATTAAAATTTAAGGATTTTTCATATTCATTTTGGATCACATATATTTCTGAAAATTCATCTTCTAAATTATGTTGGACAACTGAGAGGGGGGGGTGAAAGAATTGTTACCGTGCTTAAACAATTATGCTTCTTTTAAACTCTTTGCCGAGACACTAAATGATGATCACAATAATGTAGGGAAATAAACAATGGCACATTCAGCATCAGTCACATATATGAGAAACACAGAGATAGATATTTCCTGAGGAAACCCATACAGGGTAAAAACCT
>JZKD02S1893912.1:575844-594480 GCA_000966675.3 Picea glauca | reverse complement strand
CATCAACTACTTGTCTCAACCATGTACCCAACATGTACCTCAACCAAAATCCCTCATCAATTTCATCATCCAAATATGATTTGTAACTCTGTAATAGAACTGGTGTATATGATCACATACCTGCAAACATTCCTTAACTTTAACAACAAGAGACTATCATTTTCATCAAACTTTTCTTTAGTCTCACATCACTAGTTTTGGATTAGTCAACAACCCTAACTTGAAATAATCATAACTATGTACCTGTAATGAATAAAGATATGAAAATGATATACAATTTTCTTCAGTGTATTTTATGCATTTCCTCCAGGTGTCACTACTTGGAACCTCTCAGAAAATGAGTTATAGGAAAAATGGCATACCTTGTTGAATTTTGGATTATTCTAGAGAGCGACCTTGTAGAGTGTGCCCCGCATGGAATATTTGTTGAATGGATATGAAAATATTACATAGAATACTAAATAATGTATGCTAACCAACACATTTTTTCTTACTAAATGTGGATCTGTTATGAAGAAGTTATGACGTTTTTACTCGAAACACCTATTTTAGACTAGTTTTAGGACTAGCCACAAACCCTATTTTCCATAGAGTGTAAATCCAATAATACAATGACCCACAAGCTAAATTTGTTACCACAAATACTTGTATATGTTTCCTCAATGTCATAGTAATTTCACGGTCTGAACCATTCTAGAAAAAAAAATTATTGCGAAAATTGTGAGATGACCTGTAAATAACATACCTTAGAAAACATCATCAAAAGAATTTATCCTCCCTTGAATTCCGGCCTTCTTTTCTTCACCTTCCCTCTAAAATTCGGCTTAGATATCCTTTGGTTACCTCAGACACCTATAGATATTCAATATGTTCAAGTGTAATCTAAAATGAGAGAGCCTTTCCTCTTATTTATACTCTCCATTAGCTTCCTTAAAAACATCTTCTTGGTCACTTTGCCCACTTTCCTTATTTTAGGGTTAATCCACTTCTAATTTCTCCATTAAATTTATTACTTAAATAATTTATTTTGTATTCACTTTGAATTATAGTACACTCATAACTTCACTTTATTATTTACCTTCTAAAATCTCTTAAACCACTTTGACTACTTTGACCTTTTAGGGCTTCTAGATGACATATGAGGGTCCTCCTACTTCATAAGGCCATAACTCTCAAACCGTGAGGAGTTATGTGACGTTCC
The DNA here is from genome assembly GCA_000966675.3 of Picea glauca. Classification (NCBI taxonomy): domain Eukaryota; kingdom Viridiplantae; phylum Streptophyta; class Pinopsida; order Pinales; family Pinaceae; genus Picea; species Picea glauca. The sequence continues at coordinate 593,279 of JZKD02S1893912.1, read as the reverse complement.
ATATACCACCAGAAATGGAATGACATGTACTATCCATATAGAATAATATTACCTACAAATATATCAAAACTCATATCATTATCCATCAAACAAACGTGGGTCCATTACCCAAACCTGGGTTCTCCAACTTCTTATGGCCATAAATCTCTAACCGTGAGGAGTTATGTGGCGTTCCACATACCACTGGAAATGGAATGACAAGCATTATCCATATAGGATAGTTTAAATGACAAATTCACTGACCTTCATCCCATTATTCCACAAATAATCATGGGTTCTCTAACCATACTTCTAGGATAACTCAATCCACAAAGCGTCTTCCCGTGAGGGCTTTCACCATAAGGGGACCACTTTGGAGTTCATCCATTTTTACTTATTATCAACCATGACAAGAAAATAATGAGTCATATTTAAATCAAACAAACTTGGGTCCATTACCCAAACCTTTGTGCTACTGGGCTTTCTTCAAGGGTTGACATCAATGACAACCAACCTTAATCAACAGTTATGAGTCTCGGGCATAGTATTGTTAAAGCTTTACATCCAATATGTCAATGGTCTGACATGACATGGTGTCGGGACTTTAAACAAAACCTTTGGGACCCACGAAAGGATAAATATTGTTGATCTGGACGCATGCAATTATGAGGGTCATTGATTATTCCACCTAGCTCTATATTTAATCTACGATTAACCTACATGCAAATAAATTATTAGTATAACATAAAATTCTATTATTTATATACAATTAAAACTTAATTGTAATATAAAACTAATACTATGATCAAACTATTAAATTTCTATTATAATAATACTCTAGATAAAATTAAACTAAATATAAATTATATAAAAGGTAAAACCTAATATATAAACAAAACTTAATACAAAATAAGAAAAATTGATCTAATAAATTAAAATCAAGTAAAAATTTAAACTAAGCGAAAAAAATTAAGAAATAAGCTTAAAAATGCTTATTCAACTAACAATTTTGAAAATTTTAACCTCTGTTACAACACCAAGGTCGATTAATGTGTTACTAATAAGTGTATTGTTGATCTGCACATTAACGACTAGACTGCCAAGGTCGGAGTATTTAGATGTGAGAATTCCCCCCATCATTAAATCTGATAGTTTTCGCATAACATGAATGGTTTGGGGATCCTTTCATTTCCTACAGGGTTTCCTCAAACAAAGTTCTCGCACCGCTTTTGAATAAATAGGTACATCCTTGATTGCTTGAAATAGCGATATTTTGACACACAAAATTTTGATTTCTCCTAAGAAATTAAACTCAGGTTGTGTAAAAGGTTTCTCTCGATTTAGCCTTTCAGGATAGGGTGTGTCTTGAAGTTCAAGGTGGGAATTCTCAAATTTTGAAGGTTCTAGAAAAAAATTTTGTTCTGATTCTTCATTTGGGACTTCCTTGGTTAGTGTCTTCCCAGATCAAAGGTGAATATTGTTACAGCCCAGGGAAGAGATGGAGTAAGTAGGGTAGGTCACAAGTCCAGCAGCTTGCGCTAGTTGACTTGGCCTTCCATTATTGGGGTTAGGAATTGGTTGTGAAGGTATTTATGATCGAGGAGGGTTGAATGTAGATGCTTGCATCTGGGGAGGAGGAAGGAGTTGCATGGGTGGTTGTGTCATATGTTGTTGAGGTCTTCCTTTAGTAGGGTTTCTCCATCCATGTTTCCATAATTGGTTTGGAGGATGAGGAGCCACCCACTGTTCTCTTGGAATGAACCATGGTTGAGAATCATATTTCATGGAACAGTTAGTCCAATATGAATTGAAATATTGATATTGATCTTAGTCTTGGGCTACCAGGGTCACTTCTGAGAGTCATAGAATAATTGTTCTGGTTCTTCGGCTTTTTGGAAGATAAATTTTAGTCCTGGTAAGGATGGATAGTTATGAGTAGCATGGTCCTTGTCACATATTTTGTAGACCTCAACCTGATCCAACAGACATTCTCTCCTTGGGTGCTTCATTCTGCGTCTCAAGAAAAATATATCCAAAGCTTGTTTGTTTTCTTCCCTCTTCTTTCTCATCCGCAGTGTATCTAATTGGGAGCACAAGGAACTAAGTATGTCGATATTGAAGTATTCTAAAATGTTCCCAATTTTTTCTCCCATGACTCCACTTTCAGTTGTCTTGCCCATTCTTTCCAGTATATATCTTGGGCCTTTTTCCTTTTTTTTTATGTTTCTATGGAATATTTACGTAAAAGTTCCAAGATAATATCATATTCTAACTGAGAAACATATCCCCCGCCCATTCTGTTGAGTTATATACAATCATCTTGGATTCATCTTATAAATAAGACACGTCATGTCTCAGAAGACAAATCCCCTTGTTTTTCCCTCTGCAGGTTATAGGTGAACCATTCAAAATAATCTTCAAGGCTCTCATCTTCATGCTACATCATCTTGAAGACTTCCTCTCTTATTTCCTGATCTTTGCAGTAGTCTTGGTTTTTGTCTAGAAATTTCTTCATCATTTGATCCCATGAGTGGATGTTATCCTTTCAAGGCCCATAAACCATCATAGTGCAGCGCTCTTAAGTGTGGTGAGAAAAAGCTTTTCTGGGCGTCTATCACGTAGTCATAGCTTTTGTAAAGTACATCAAAATCAAAGAGGAAGGTATTAAGATCTTCTTTATATAATCCATGAAAGTTTGGCATGCCAAGATCGTAGCTCTGAAGGTTTCTCTTTCTTGGTCTGATCAAATAGTGGAGGCATGTCATACACTAGTATCTCATCTTTTAGCTTTGTTCCTGAGGTAGACACAATGTTTTCCTTCAAAATGTCTTGTCTAGCTTCCTTGAATATTTCCTTTTCTTTACGCGCATCAAACTTTTGTTTGGGTGATGTGTTCTTCTTGGCCCAATGGTATTACTTGATCCTTCTTTGTTGCATCTTCTCCCGCCTTGGCTCCACCTCTAGTAACTACGTTGGTATTCTGGTCATCTTCTTCTTTGTTTTCCACAACAATCCATTGTACGTTTTGATTGGTCTGGTTCCTCTTGTCCTGTATTTTTATCAATAGTATCAGACAGCCTTCTGTTTCATGGTCCGTTGCGCGACAATACATACATGTCATAGGTGGTTGTGGACAATCTCTGGCATAGTATCCAGTTTTCTGACAGTTATGGCATACTATTGCTCCTCAACCTCCTCCAAAGCCTCTTCCTCTGTGACCTCCTCCTCTGAATCATGTTAGCTTTTTAGCTCGGGAGGTACTCCGCATGTTTTGTCTTGTATGCGGATGTTAACTTAATGTTTACACTATCAGGCACTTAACTTTGTAATAGTTTTTATAAAGTTTTTTTAATTGGTTCTTTTATTAAAGTGACTTTTTAATAAAGTGTACCTTCTAATTTTAAAGTGACTTTATTTTCATAAAGAACTTATGTAATAAAGTGAAATCACTTTAATATTTCAAGTGATTCATTTTGGAGGGAATGGATCATGACCCTTGATCTTGAAAAAGGCAAGATCTAATCTTGGCCTTTGGATTTAGGGTTGGGGAAGGTGAAAAGACACTTTGGAGGGAAAATGTCATTTTCAGATTTATAAAAGAATGCATTGAGTAGTGTGCAAGACACATCGAGAAGACGAGAGGAGTTGAGTGAGAGAGATTTTCTGAGTAAGCTTGAGAGAGGAAAGTGAGCAGCAAAGAGGTCACATTTTCCAAGGAGCTAGGGCACAAATCCCAAGGAAATATTTTTTGTTTTTTTGGCTGAGTTATTTTTCTACTGTGGGAGGTCATACTGTACGGATCGATACAGTCTGTACAGATTTGGCACAAAAATCGAGGTTGTTTTGGGCATGCTTTTCGAGGCAGATTTTAGTATTTTGTTTGTTGTTTTTGGGCCATACTGAACAATCCATACAGGTGACTGTTGACATGGAAATTGAGGTATGGAACAGGATGTACAACAGTACAGATTTGGCATGGAAAACAAGGCAGAATTTGGTGGGACTGTTTTGGTGTTGTCAGGTATTTTCCTTGGTTGGAAATGTGTATTTGTTGTTGTTTTGTACTTTCTTGAAGCTGAATAATAATATATCCCTCTCTCTTATTGGGTTTCCCCACATTGGGGTTTTCCTTGGCTTTTGCCTAAATTTCTGAGTTTTATGGGTTGTTGTCCATTGTGTTTATTTCCGCTGCAATTTTTCTTAGCAATGTGTATTTCTACTTATGGTAATTTTTGAATGTGGGTTTAAAGCATTTATGAAGTTTATGAAGACAATTATCTCTAGGTTGCTAAGTGTTTGACAGAAATTTCATTTGTTGATTTTTGTCATTAAAAATCTACATGGTATCAGAGCATTGTCTCTGAGTGACAGTGGGTAGTGTGATTTTTGGACAAAAGGGTGTGATTGTTTTCCTTGAGTTTTGACAAGGAATATGGCTGCAAGCATTAGATATGAGGATCGATTGCATGGAATTTCCAACTATTTGCAGTGGAAGGTCCGATTGTCAGCTGTTCTCAAGGAGAACAAAATTTATAACTATGTCAACACTGTTGTGGCAGCTCCCACAGCAGAGCCTGTTGCTTTGGACATGCATGAGGTCGAGGAAGCCAAATCTCAAAGGATTATTCTAGATGGGGTGAAGGATCACCTTATCCCACACTTGGCTAAGAAAAATACTGCCAAGGAGATGAGGGATGCACTTAAAAATTTGTTTTAGGCGAAGAACGAGAACCAAAAGATGGCCTTGAAGGCTAGGTTGCATGATACCAAGATGGGTAAGGAGGAGAGTGTCTCTTCTTATCTTACCCGGGTGTCTCAAGTAAAATATGAGATGGCAACTATTGGAGAGGTCATTATGGATTATGAGTTGGTGAGGATAGCCTTAAATGGATTCACCAAAGAATGGGAAGTCTTCATGAAGTGTGTGGTGGGACGTGAGCATCTACCAGATTGGAGCAGACTGTGGGATGATTTCACTCAAGAGGAGATATGAGAAAGATCTCAGAGTAGTGAACAGAACATAGACAAAGTTGATGAGAATGTTTCTCTTATTGCAAAGAGCAAGAAGAATGTAAGTTCTGGAAGGGACTTGAGTAAAGTCAGATGTTATTGTTGTAACCAGTTGGGGCACCTTGCCTCTCATTTTCCTGAGAGGAAGAAGAAGAAGAAGGAACCAAAAGGACCTAAGACAGTTGTTATAGTAGCCATGGAGGACTTTTCTTCAAAGTACGAAAAGGAATTTTCTTTGGTGACCCAAGTTTCCAGTGTCGGCAGCAGAGGATTTGGACGTGATATCAGATGGATTATGGATAGTAGAGACTCTAGCCACATGATGGGAATCTGGCGAGTATTCCTATATTTCACAGAGATTGGTCCTAGCTGACAAGTGGTAGATGAAGGTGGTATGGAGAGAGTTGTATGTGGAGTTGGGAATGTTAGATTCCAACTCTAGTTTGGGGGACTCTTGGAGCTTGATGGAGTTCTCTTTGTTCTAGAGTTGAGGGTTAACTTGCTCTCAGTATCAGCCTTGGAGGATGTAGGATATTGTGTATTTTTCAAGAGGGAACATGTATTTATCTACAGGAAGGGACTGGACCCGGTATAGTTGTAGTTGATCGGTAACCAGGTGGACAGGTTGTATATGTTGAGAGAACAACCTTCGGTGTATGATTCAGCGTCGGATGAGGAGTGTGAGGAGGCTTCTGAGACTGCGGTGGCGCCAAGATTTCAATCTTTCATTCCGAGAGAAGAGAGCAAGTCTCTTTTGAGCACTGGCAGGAGGCTTAGACAGGTTGATCTAACCAATGTTCAAGATGAAGTGAGCTCAGGGTTCAAGGATGTTTCCAGGAGAAGATCTTCTAGTTCGAGTTTTGTGTAGGTGTTGAGGATGGCTTCAGGTTCAGAGGGAGATCCTACAGAGCACAGTGTGATCGAACCAAATGATAGTTGTTGCTACGAGTACTTACCTCGCTAAGAGGAAGTGTTATATTATTAGCTCGGGAGGTACTCTGCATGTTTTGTCTTGTATGCAGATGTTACCTTAATGTTTACACTACAAGCACTTAACTTTGTAATAGTTTTTATAAAGTTGTTTTAAGTGGTTATTTTATTAAAGTGACTTGTTAATAAAATGTACCTTCTAATTTTTAAGTGACTTTATTTTCATAAAGCACTTACGTAATAAAGTGAAATCACTTTAATATTTCAAGTGATTCATTTTGGACGGAATGGATCATGACCCTTGATCTTGGAAAAGGAAATATATAATCTTGGCCTTTGGATTTAGGGTTGGGGAAGGTGAAAAGACACTTTGGAGGGAAAATTTCATTTTCATATTTATAAAAGAATGCATTGGGTAGTCTGCAAGACACATCGAGAAGACGAGAGGAGTTGAGTGAGAGAGATTTTTTGAGTAATCTTGAGAGAGGAAAGTGAGCAACAACGAGGGCACGTTTTCCAAGGAGCTAGGGCACAAATCCCAAGGAAAGATTTTCTATTTTTTTGGCTGAGTTATTTTTCTGCTGTGGGAGGCCATACTGTATGGATCTGTACAGTCCGTACAGATTTGGCTCGAAAATTGAGGCAGTTTTGGGAATGTTTTTCAAGGCGGATTTCAGTATGTTGTTTGTTGTTTCTGGGCCATACTGAACAATCTGAACAGGTGACTGTTGGCATGAAAATTGAGGTATGGAACAGGCCGTACAAAAGTATGTATTTGGCATGGAAAACAAGGCAGAATTTGGTGGGACTGTTTTGGTGCTATGAGGTATTTTCCTTGGCTAGAAATGTGTATTTGTTGTTTTTTTGTACTTTCCTAAAGCTGAATAATAATATCTCTCTCTCTCTCTCATTGGGTTTCCCCACATTGGGGTTTTCCCTGGCTTTTGCCTAAATTTATGAGTTTTATGGGTTGTTGTCCACTCTGTTTATTTTCACTGCTATTTTTCTTAGCAATGTGTATTTCTACTTATGGTCATTTCTGAATGTGGGTTTAAATCATTTATGAAGTTTATGAAGAAAGTTATCTCTAGGTTGCTAAGTGTTTGACAAAAATTTCATTTGTTGATTTTTGTCATTAAAATTATACAAATCCTCCTATATTCCCTTTATTATCTTCGCATGGTGTATTATACTATGGTCCTTGATTGTACTGTGGTTGTGTGTTATTGTACTATGGTGGTGTTGTGCACTGATGTGCGGTATTATACTATTGTTTCCATTGAAACGGTTGTGCATTATACTGTGGTTGTTGTTGAAACTATTGTGCATTATACTATGGTTGTTGTTGAAACTAATGTGCAGGATTGTACTTTGTTTGTTGTGCATTTTTTTATTGTGGTTGATGCACAATTTGTCTTGTTATGTGCTCATATGTATCTAAAATCCTCTCTTTCATCATCTCCAAAGTTCTACAATCATTGTCTTCATGTCCAACTGATTTGCAAAAATTACAAAATGTACTCTTTGGTATTGTCTGATATTTCTGCATCATGGGGAAATGATAGGGATCATTCCCATGTACTTTACAGATCTCACACCATGTTCCTCCTAAAGATAAACGGTTCAACATATCCCACGTGTGACGATCCTTGACCGGGATTACACTACATAGTATAGTCCCTAGGCCTTGGTGATGAAAGAGTAATTGCCTATTATCCTACACCTATAAGTGGTGAGAGTGAGCTTGCTTCTCTGGCGCCTGGCTAAAGAACAAAGTTGACAACACAGAACAGACAGGTTTAGTTTATACTACCTGGGCTTTCTTTAGTTTATGTTGCTTGCTTGGGTGTTGGTTCTGTTTATTTGACACTCCTATATGCTTCACAAATAATGGACACGCATTCTTATGATGGCCTTTTTTCCTGCACATTGTACACCAAACATCTTATCTTTTTTCCTTTCCTTTATTCTGGTTCAACTGGAATCTTAAGTTTTTCAGATCTTATCTTAGCTCTTCCATGGTTGGATTTGTATGCTTGTATTGATTTTCTTATAATTGTAATGTTGCTTGCAGAGCCTCAGCCAGGCTCTGGAATTTATGTTGTCTCAAGGGATACTTTAGGTGTGGTAACAAAGAATTAACAAATAGATGTCTATGATGCATATCAGTAATTGGGTATTTCAATTTACCTTCTAGCATTTTGAACTTCTGATCCACCTCCTAGACTGACTCACTTGGATTCTCGTTTGATCAAAATCATCTTGTTCATAAACTAATCCTCTGAGCCTGTCTTCTGAAATTCATTAATCAACTGCCTCTTCACCTCTGTGACATTTGTATGCACTCTTGTCGAGTTATTTACTGCGAGACCCATGTACCAATCTATTTCCTGGTCTCTGAATGTGATTACCAATTGTGAAACCTTTGTATCTTCATCTGTAAATTTATTAGCTACCAAAATATTTTCACAGATGAAAAGATGCTTCTCTGGGTCCTCCAATCCTTGTCCATGGAACTCAGGTAACCTAATAATTGAATCTTGTCCTGCCATTATGAAACTTTTTGTGCTACCACCTCTGCATAGTGTAGAAACTTGACTGCTACTTTTTGAATTACTTCCACTTGAATTAGACCCTCGTCCAAAAATTATTCTACCACTAATCACTTACTGGTTAACTAGTTTTCTTCTTCATATGTCTTAGTCATACATGGGGTTGTGGGTTCCACACTATTTCAGATATGGAATCGAGAGCCTTCTTCTGCGCTAGACTCATCACCTTTGGTTTTCTTCTCATATGTGGCACATAGGATATCCTCAATCTACACCGTAGCACAAATATCCTCCACCTCTTCCTCATCATTGTCCAAGTTCTCTCGCTCGGCTACCACCCTCTTCTTTGTATTCATCTTATATTGGTAGGGTCATCCATTACGCATCACACCTGTGTTCCTTATGATTTCCTTGGTCTGTTCATCATCCATCCTTATGGGTTCCATTGCCTCCTTCTTATGGCTACTCTCTAGATCCTTCTCCATATCTCATATCTTCCTTAGTGCTTCTCCCAACTCCCCCATGTGAAAAGAGTGGTCTAGCTGTCTGATTCCATGGTCATCACTCCTTTATCATATAATAAGATCTTGATCGACGTGTAAAGAGACCTAATATATCTTCCTCTAGGTCCCTTCAAGAATTCCTTCTTTTCAATAGTATATGACTTTGTTGTATCTACGAAAAACTCAGTAATAAACCCTGTAGTAATATTATCTAACCAAAAATCCATTGCGCACGTGAATTTATTATTAACCCTTTCCAACTCCGCAATGTTCTGAGAAGTCCACTCTACTGGTCTAATCTGATTAGTCAGATTGGTATCCTTCAATATCAATAACCATTCCTATGATAACTCTAGAAAGTAACAAAAATATGCTTCATGCAAATCGGTAAACAAATACCTCTGCAGATAATGGCGCAGTCTATACCTGAAACCCTTATTATCTTTCTGCGTGAACTCCAATTGCTTTGTTTCCAACCATATTTCAATATCTTGCTTCGTAGGATTCCATGGCCTGAAAATCCCTTTTTACCACTACATATTCTTCACCAAACCCCTTCCCGATTGTTCTTCTGAGTTTCAGCTGACAACGGAACCATTTTTTGGATATATGGGTTGACCTGGGTTCTACTTTAGTTCTCCAAAAAAAACCTTTTCACCATCGTCCCTTCTAGTAAACCAAAAGGCTACACCATGCACAAAGTGCACAATGCAGTCTCACCAAAGATGGATTATGGGTGACTGCAAGACGCAGATTTATGCAGTCATGGAAGGGGTTGGGGATGCTTTTTTTACTTCTATTTCTTCTATTTTAACATGCATTCTACTATAATATTTACCAGTTCTACCATTTCATTCATTCACAATATTCATTCTGCATATATATATTCTAGTGTGCATTGTAAATAAACCCATTCATTCATCTATTCATAAATGCAGAAACAATGAAACACATTCAAACACATTGCAACACAGGGTTTTACCATGGTTCACCCCCCCTGGGGCTACGTCCACAAAGATCTTATTTTTTCTTATTCTTCATCAAAATAACACTACGTGCATTACATCATAGAATAGTGCATGAGTATTGAGGTGGACCAACATTGCACCAAGCTCCACGGCTTGCGACCTAACCCTCAGTTACATATAAAAAAGGACTCCATTAGCTCCTCAATTGAACATACCAAAGATGGAAGACTCCAAAAAGTTCTCCAAAATAGGTTCTTCGCACCAAAAAGGGACTCTTTCATACATGCACATATCTCTCCCAATCTACCGCATACATATTCTATTTATACTACAACAAGTGGGTAAAAACCCTTACATTCACAAAAAACCCTAAATCTAAGTGGACTCCACTTGTCCACATTCTAACTTCCTTTTGCATAGTTGGTCTTCATCCTTTCTTTCACTTCCTTCTTTCTTGGTGCGCTACTTCCTCTGCCCTTTTTCACATTGGTCTTCCTTCTTTTATGGCACTCACTATTTCCTCTAGCCCATTCTGCTTTGCTTACTACACTCAACTTCCAAAATTTCATGTTCCAACAACTTGCTTTTCCAATGAATTTTGGGCTTATATATCTCTATTTTTTCTTGTCTCGAGAAGGTACAACACTCTTTGCAGGAAAATTACACTTTGGTAACCTCCCTTCATCAACAAGACCATTTTCCAATCCCTCCATTACACTCTCACTTTTACCTATAGGGGTTTCATCTTCCATCATATCACTTTCCATATAAATCCCCCTAGGGTCACCAGGATTACCCCCTTGTGGTGATTTTCATCATCACTAAACTGAGGGGAGTGTTTATCTAAGGTGTCATTAGGTAGATATTCTCACAATTTTCCCATGTTTTTGGTTTGGGTTGGGATTTTCCCAACCTACAATCTGTGTGATAACATTTTTGTGTCGTTTCCAGGGAGGATTATGAATCCTCTTCGTTCCCTAGAAACACTTTGGCAAGATTTGATCCCAAAGACTATGCCCCTATATTTCCTGGTGAATCCAGTTCTTGGAATTTCCCTTTCCCTTTTCCTCCTTTGTTTAGTTAGAGTTCATCTGGTGACTCCAACACCCTAGAATCTGAAGACCCTTCCCCCTGGAAGATTCAAGCCTTCCAAGGTTTACTGAAGAAATCCTCCTTTCAAATCCCCCATTGTCGAAACCCTCTTTCACGATAATATTCCCCTTGCACCAATGGCTCGTCCTTGGGAAAATAATCTCTACATTCCCTTGAACATGGATTCCATTGTTGGATATCCCAATACCATGCCTAAAGAAATAAACAAATGGTTGTCAAAGTTTCCAAGAAACAATGTGGTCACAGCTGAATAACACCTCTATGCCATTGGTAGAGACATGGAAAATGAAGGAGTAGAACATGAAGATGTGTAAATGAAGCTACTAGATACGTCTCTAACTGAATATGCTCAAAGGTGGTTCAAAGGATTGCCTAAAAATCACCCAGCAACATATGAATATTTTGCTAAGTTGTTCAAGAGTAGATGGGAAACAAAGAAGGATAGCATAATGCCAATGACTCAGTTCAACCAGATAAAGAAGAAGGAGAACGAGATAGTGAGTGAGTTTGACACAATGTTTGACAAGCTACATGGAAAAATCCCAAAGGATTTGTGCCCATTAGATGCGGTTGTTTGTCTCCTCTATGTGAATGTGTTTGAGAGGAAATTTAGTTTCATCCTAAGGGATAAGAAACCCACCACTTTGGAACAAGCCAAAGAGTATAGTGCAGAGATCGAGGAGAATATTCTCTACTCCAAGATTGACCCTTATTAGTATTCTCATGCCAAGGAAGAAGCAAAGACTAAGGTGTCAAGTAATAGTGCACCAGATCTGATCACTCTCATAACTCAGAAGCTTAATCAGATGAATACTCATTTTGTCTAGACTCAGAATCATCTCATGACCCAACTAACGAATTTGGAAAGGAATTATTATGCTCCAATACTTCCATTTGTCATACAACAGAGGAACACTACAGGGTGGAAGGCGAGGCCACAACAAGAGGCAAAGGCTCTTGATACTTTGAAGCATGTTAGGATGGTCAACATTGATTAATCACAGTGGTGCTCCCCTTGTTAAGAGCCTCATTCAGAGGAGGAATGCTCTACGAGAGAAGAATATTCACCTAACAATATGAACTTCATAGATATAGTTTGTTTCTTCCAGGATGAGAATGATGATGATGAGTATGTGGATATTACATGGAACAACTTGATGAAGTCTAAAAAAGGGGAGCCAGAGAAGGACAACTCAGGGTTCTTAACCAAATGAATGAGGATTAGAGGAAAGGGTTGAAGAAGAAGGAAATCCTAACCTATTCTAGAAGGGATAATATTCATGTCCCTCCTATGCAGAATCCACTGAAAGAGAAACAAGATCCATCTCAACTAGCAGGAAGAGTCATCCAACCTCTCCCACCTCCAGTCCATGACTTTATTCCAAAACCAAAACAGATAGATGAAGAAATTTAGTTGAACATAGATGTCCCAGGCATGATTGGAAATATGAATATGTCAGTTCCTATGGTGGAAATGTGCAATATTCCTTCTTTTACAAGAGAAGTCTTGAAAATTTTGAAGGTACCAGCTGAAGAAGAATACCCCCATGTAATTCTAAATACTATGTATCATGGACGGCGAGAGGATGATGCTCCTCCTTTATATCTTTCACTAGCTACAAATGGTCTCTATCTAAATAATTGCATGCTAGATTCAGGAGCCTCGACAAATGTGATGTCCCTGAAGGTTATGAACCAACTTATCTTGAAGACAACACGCCCATATGGAAATGTTTGTTCCATTGATTCGAAGAAGGTGAAGGTCTACAGTCTCATAGAAGATGTCAAAGTGTATTTGTTGGACTTCCCTCATATCAGCCTCATCATGAACATAGTGGTCATTGATGTTCTAGATACCCGGGGCATGCTTTTTGTCGAGGAGATGGGTTTCCACACTGGGTGGTTTTCTCAGCATGGATCTCACCCATGCACGCATTCCCATGTGGGATGGAAATTTTGAGATCTTGTATAGCAGGCAGGTGATCAAGAAGCATGTCATGGATATTTTCACCCTTGATTATCATAGTGAGTGCAAGTTTGATGTTCCCCACTAGATCATTGAGTATGATCCTCAAGATTTATATTTTTTACAGGAAGACTGTATAGATACATTACTTCCAAAGACACACAAATACAAAGAGAGGGTTGTAGAATTCCAAGCGAAGGAACCAGGGTCCATCAAGATATTGAAGAAAGAATAAGATAAAGGAGACAAGTAACGTGAAAAGGCCATAAAATACGCGATTAATATAGAACCACCTTCATATCCTTACATTGAGAATATACCCTACATAAACTACAGTAAGGGGAGACTTGTACTCATGTGGGATAAGAAAAGAGGCAGACCTAGGTATGACCAAAAGAATGAAGATTTGTGGCTTGGCCCTTACATTGTGTAGAATATGTCCAGGGAAAGAAAGTATTACTTGTCTACCATGAATGGGAGAAACATGCCACTATCGGTGGATGAATCTCTTCCTTGTCCCTACATCAAAGGAACTTGACTTCATCAAGGCCCAGGCCCTAGGTAAGTAGGTAATTCATTTTTCTTTCTTGCATTTGCATCTTGATTGCTCATGGTAGTTTAGTTGCATTTAATTTATTATTTTCATTTTTATCTACTTGCATTATTGATTTACATATTGTGTTTTCATCATATTATATAAAAAAAAAAAGTACAAAATTTCATTTTCTAGATTAGTTGTCAATCTTGAAGTTTTGATTTTATTATATGAGCAAAGGGTGAGTGAGACACCCTAAATTTTACAGTTTGTTGTTTCAATGTAGGCATAGGTCTAACCAGGAGATGTTGAGGTTCTTGTGCACTCTACAACGAGTACTTGTCCTCGAGTAGGAGCTAGATGTTATCCCCCATTTCTAGGGATAACTAAGTAGATGATGTTTGGAGGCCCTCATGTTGTTGACATGGAGTGCCAAGGGATAGGTTGACCCATGATGTCCACTTACATAGATGGAGACCCACTTCAACACCATACTTTTCTAGTTCCTCATGTTAGCATCCACCACATCAGCCTATTTATGGAAGACAATGGATCTTTCTCCATGAGGTACAATTCAGGTATTGTGGTAAGTGTTAGTTTAATACTTAAGGAATTTGAATATGTTTAATTTAAATTTTCTTTTGATTATAGAACGTCTCCTTGGAAATTATGCTCTTTTCCCTGTTTCACCTTGGTGGTTGAAATTGTTCCTTAGTAAGTGGTCACCCTTGGGGATGGGTTTTCTACTGGGAGGTCTCCTTGATGAGTCATTGTACCATTCCTGATCATACTTATCATTTTTCACACTTCATCATTTTTCGTCTCCTTATCTTTTGGAATTTTCGGGTGTATTGACCTAAGAAGGGATTGTACCTCATTTCATTGGAAGAAGGGACTGAAGGCCCAGAGGGAATGTAGATGGAAAAAGATAAACTCCAAAATCATAACCTTATATATTCTCGCCCAAAGAGGTCTTGAGAACAGTGAAATGTTTATCTTAAAATAATTAAATACCTGCAAAATATTTTCACATTATATAGATGTCCCACTTCTTGAGGTGTGTACACTCATGTTGTGTCCTTTTCTTTCCATGCGTATGGCACTATATGTACCTCTAGATTCAAGTGATATTGTGGTACTCCCTTCAAGTCTTATGTTATCCATTGGGATTACCCAATTTTTACGGACTTTAATTAATTAATATCAAATAAATGGGCTTGGAAAAAGGATGGATTGAAAACGAACGTGTGACACACCCTCTACAAAGGCACCCATAAATGAGATAATACGAACCCTTGTATGTCATTAACCCTGTGCCAAAAAGTCTTACCCCCATACATTCCATGTTCTTTACATGAATTAGATAGGATCCACCCGAGAAACACTCCTTGACTTGAGAAATTACTCACCCAGTAGATCACCATTACAACCCTCCCATACCTAAACTTGGCAAGTTGCATAGGGTCTTTGAGCACTTTTTTAATTTGATAAGGTATTTTTGATGCACATGTTTAGGTGGCTCTTGTATTAAAAGTGATTTTACTTATCATGATACATTTGACTTGAGAGACTTGGAGGGTGCAATTATATATCTTTGCAGGACCTCGTTTGATGGACGTTTTGAAGGAACAAGCCCATCTTGGGCCTTCATTGGGGTAGGAATACCACAGGTCGGATTCCATGAACCACACACTTGGGAGTTGACATATGATGGGTGTTTCTTTTGGAGGTAAGATAAGACCCCTTGAAGGATTATACTTATCCCTTTATAGCCCAATGACTTTCCTTTGGAGGCTTCAACGATGCATTTTGGGGCTTGACGTCTTGACAAGGGCTTGGGTTTGATGGTGGTGGTGATGAATTTTTGGAGGATTGGAACCTTTGGATGGAGTGAAACACTTGCACCATGGATATGGCCTTTGTATTCCCAACGAATTCCTCTCCAATCTCAATGACTTCCCAAAAGTGCCAAAGACATCACCCAATTAGGACATGATGTCACCTTTTTAGGCTTTCTTTGTGTAAAAATTAAATTAAATTTGTAAAGGGGAAAAATTGAAGGGGATGGCCCCCTTGTTTTGTGGTTTACCCTAATATTATGTGGACAAAGACTTTTTAGAAGCCTGGTATAAATAAAGGCTTGGATCATTTCATTTTCATCATAGCTCTCTCACTTGACAAGACATACTTGTCTAAAATTTGCGCCCTCTTTGGGATTTCGATCTATATCTCTCTCTTGTGCAAATTTTTGGATGCTTGTCTTGGTATATTTTGGAGCTAAGGTGGTGTGCACCTCTTGGAGGCTTGTCTTCTTGTCTATGGATGGAAATTACTTGGTAAAGCTAGGGTTTATCTTGCTATCTTGTAAAATAGGTAAGGAAATTTATGCATTTTGTTGGTATTTTATTCGTGTTTCATGTTATACTTGCCTAAAACCCTCGGAGGAGTATAATGGCATACACCCTCCACCAAGGTCCATCTTATTTGGTATTTGATAAGTCATTTTTTACAAGGCTTCTAGGAGGAGTAAAAGGGCTTGCACCCTCCTAGACTTACCTTTGTTGGTTCTACATGCTCTAAAGAGTAAAAGGGATTACACACCTAGAGACATTGTGGATCCAACCCTTACAACCAAGACTTCATTCACCCAATAGATTTAAGGCACTAATCTGAAAATTGCATTGGAGAAATAAAATACTTGCATTGATATGTGTGATTTTTTTAGATATGTCAATTGTCTAAAGTGGAATCATTTTTACATGCTTTTAGCTTGCTTGAGCCACTAGGGTGTCTATCTTGGATAAGTATATCTTTTTGTTGTTACAAACTTATGCTACAGCCATTAGGGCTGCAGAAAAACACTCCTAAATTCTTACTTTATTCACTAATCTACCATTGGAATTTGCTTACAAGTTGCTATTGTTAATCTACTTTAGTTTGACTATATGTTGGGCAAGTTGTTTATTGATTTCTTTGACTAAAATTTTCTGTTGTAACAATATTTTCCTATAGCCAATTTTCTACAATAATAACTCATTAATAACATCATTTAACAACCATATATTGTCACTAAAGTCTTGTCTTGTTTCACTAGAGTTATACTAGTCATTGCTAACCTAATCTCTTGCATCGTTTACCTGAATTTGGGTGACATATTTAGCAACCATTGTTATCATTTATTTTTTGATATATATCATTGTTTATTGCTTCTATATAGGACAACAAGCTTCAATTGTTTATCCATTTAAATTTTGGGCATGTATATCTCTATTTGTCTTGTCTTGGGTAGGTACAACACTCTTTGCAGGAACATTACACTTTGGTAACCTCCCTTCATAAACAAGACCATTTTCAAATCCCTCCATTACCTTCTCACTTTGATCTATAGGGGTTTCATCTTCCATCATATCAATTTCCATCTAAATCCCACTAGGGTCACCGAGATTCCCCCTTGTGGTGATTTTCATCATAACTAAAGTGAGGGTAGTGTCTATCTAAGATGACAGTGGGTAGATGCTCTCACAGTTGTCCCACGTTTATGGATTGGGTCGGGATTTTCCCAACCTACAATCTGTGTGATAAAAGTACCAACGATCTCACTCTTTCTTAAGTGCTTAAGGGCACCAGGACGAGATGCTTCCAAATGTTTTTTCTTTCCTCAAGGGTTAGCGCAATAAATCATGAGCTAGATGTGATATATCTCCCCCATGTTGGTGAGGTCATAGAATCAATTCCCTTTGAGACGTGAAATTTTTTTATAGTGAAAAAAATTGAGGAAAAGTTTACACCTAGAGGGATTTGGATTTGATCCTTCAACCATGCTTGATATATCTATAGCTAAGATGGATTTATGATTGGTTTGTTTATGTGAATTAATAA
>JZKD02S1893912.1:565272-575730 GCA_000966675.3 Picea glauca | reverse complement strand
TAATATTGCACAAACTTCATATGTTTATGTCATGAGGCATGTAATTATGTTTTGATTTAATATAAACACCAAACCGATGACCAAGATGGTACAAACTTGACAGTACTATCCAAGATACACCAGAAGAAATTGATGAGATAGAGGGATTGATGGAATATTTGAGTGAAGTGGAGATGTGATGTATCAGTGAAGAAAACAAAAAGATTGCACAACAAACTAATTCATTTTTGCAAACATAAAGAACTGAACCTACCAACATACCAGACTTATACAAAAATCACGTGACCATTAAAATAAGTCGTAGAGGTGGTTGGGGAAGTTAATGAATATGGAAGTTGGCCCTTGTAGAGAAAATGGTTGATTGAAAAACTAACAGGGGGATACCACGGAACTGCCCCTTCAAACTGGGAATGGAAAACTGCATGTTACATCTCTAGGAAGTCACGGAGATCTCAATGGGATAGAGAAGAAGACCAAAAAGGAGGAAAAAACATCATACGAGAGACCATCCAAAGAGTGTAATCAAACACAAGAGAGACCTTGCAATAGAGAACACATGGAGAACATGCCCTGAACAGAAGAAGAGATGTAGAAGACTCAGAGATGAGAAAGAGAGAATAGAGCACAGAGGTGTATATGTGTTGCATGAGGAAGAGATGAAAAGGAATAGCGTTCCGGAGGAAAACAAGAAGGTTGTATGAGTTGTTGATGATTACCATGAACACGGAGAGAGATCATTCCCATTTACTTTACAGATCTCATACCATGGTCCTCCTGAAGATAAATGGTTCAGCCTACCCACTCCTATATACTTCACAAATAATGGACACTCATTCTTAAGATGGCCTTTTTTCCTGCACATTGTACACCAAACATCTTATCTTTTTTCCTTTCCTTTATTCTGGTTCAACTGGAATGTTAAGTTTTTAAGATCTTATCTTAGCTCTTCCATGGTTGGATTTGTATGCTTGTATTGATTTTATTATAATTGTGATGTTGCTTGTAGAGCCTCGGCTTGGCTCTGGAATTTATGTTGTCTCAAGGGATACTTTAGGTGTGGAAACAAAGAATTAACAAATAGATGTCTATGATGCATATCAGTAATTGGGTGTTTCAATTTACCTTCTAGAATTTTGAACTTTTGATCCACCTCCTAGACTGACTCACCTGGATTCTGTTTGATCGAACTCATCTTGTTCATAAACTGATTCTCTGAGCTTGTCTTCTGAAATTCATTAATCAACTGCCTCTTCACCTCTGTGACATTTGTATGCACTCTTGTTGGGTTATTTACTGCGAGACCCATGTACCAATCTATTTCCCGGTCTCTGAATGTGATTACCAATTGTGAAACCTTTGTATCTTCATCTGTAACTTTCTTAGCTACCAAAATATTTTCACAGATGAAAAGATGCTTCTTTGGGTCCTCCAACCCTTCTCCATGGAACTCAGGTAACCTAATAATTGAATCTTGTCCTGCCATTATGAAACTTGTTGTGCTACCACCTCCGCATACTATAGAAACTTGACTGCTACTTTTTGAATTACTTCCACTTGAATTAGACCCTCATCCAAAAATTATTCTACCACTAATCACTTATTGGTTAACTAGTTTTTCTTCTTCATATGTCTTAGTCATACATGGTGTTATGGGTTCCACACTAATTCGAATATGGAATCAAGAGCCTTCTTCTGCGCTAGACCCATGACCTTTGGTTTTCCTCTCATATGTGGCACACAAGATATCCTCAATCTACCCCGTAGCACAAATATCCTCTACCTCTTCCTCATCATTGTCAAAGTTCTCTCGCTTGGCTACCACCCTCTTCTTTGTATTCATCTTATACTGGTAGGGTCATCCATTACGCATCACACCTGTGTTCCTTATGATTTCCTTAGTCTGTTCATCATCAATCCTTATGGGGTCCATTGCTTCCTTCTTATGGATACTCTCTAGATCCTTCTCCATATCTTATATCTTCCTTAGTGCTTCTCCCAACTCCCCCATGCATAAAGAGTGTTCTAGTTGTCTGATTCCATGGTCATCACTCCTTTATCATATAATAAGATCTTGATCGATGTGCAAAGAGACCTAATATATCTTCCTCTAGGTCCCTTCAAGAATTCCTTCTTTGCAATAGTATATGACTTTTTTGTATCTACGACAAACTCAGTGATAAACCCTGTAGTAATATTATCTAACCAAAAATCCATTGCGCACGTGAATTTATTATTAACCCTTTCCAACTCCACAATGTTCTGAGAAGTCCACTCTACTGGTCTAATCCGATTAGTCGGATTGTTAACCTTCAATATCAATAACCATTCCTATAATAACTCTAGAAAGTAACAAAAATATGCTTCATGCAAATCGGTAAACAAATACCTCTGCAGATAATGGTGCAGTGTATACCTGAAACCCTTATTATCTTTCTGCGTGAACTCCAATTGCTTTTTTTCCAACTATATTTCAATCTCTTGCTTCTTAGGATTCCATGGCCTGAACATCCCTTTTTACCACTGCATATTCTTCACCAAACACCTTCCCGATTATTCTTCTGAGTTTCAGCTGACAATGGAACCATTTTTTGGATATATGGGTTGACCCAGGTTCTACCTTAGTTCTCCAAAAAAAACCTTTTCACCATCGTCCCCTCTGGTAAACCAGAAGGCTACACCATGCACAGAGTGCAAAAATGCAGTCTCACCAAAGATGGATTATGGGTGACTGCAAGACGCAGATTTATGCAGTCATGGAAGGGTTTGGGGATGTTCTTTTTACTTCTATTTCTTCTATTTTAACATGCATTCTACTATAATATTTACCAGTTCTAACATTTCATTCATTCAATATATTCATTTTGCGTATCTATATTCTAGTGTGCATTGTAAATAAACCCATTCATTCATCTATTCATAAATGCAGAAACAATGAAACACATTCAAACACATTGCAACACAGGGTTTTACCATGGTTCACCCCCCCTGGGGATATGTCCACAAAGATCTTACTTTTTCTTATTCTTCATCAAAATAACACTATGCACATTACATCATAGAATAGTGCATGAGTATTGAGGTGGACCAACATCACACCAAGCTCCACGGCTTGTGACCTAACCCTCAGTTACATATAAAAAAGGACTCCATTAGCTCCTCAATTGAACATACAAAAGACAGAAGACTCCAAAAAGTTCTCCAAAACAGGTTCTTCGCACCAAAAAGGGACTCTTGCATACATGCATATATCTCACCCAATCTACCTCATACATATTCTATTTATACTACAACAAGTGGGTAAAAACCCTTACATTGACAAAAAACCCTAATTCTAAGTGGACTCCACTTGTCCACTTTCTAACTGCCTTTCGTGCAGTTGGTCTTCATCCTTTATTTGACTTCCTTCTTTCTCAGTGCAGTACTTCCTCTGCCCTTTTTCACGTTGGTCTTCCTTCTTTTCTGGCACTCACTATTTCCTCTAGCCCATTCTTCTTCGCTTACTACACTCAACTTCCAAAATTTCATGTTCCAACAACTTGCTTTTCCAATGAATTTTGGGCTTATATATCTCTATTTTTTCTTGTCTCGGGAAGGTACAACACTCTTTGAAGGAAAATTACACTTTGGTAACCTCCCTTCATCAACAAGACCATTTTCCAATCCCTCCATTACACTCTCACTTTTACCTATAGGGGTTTCATCTTCCATCATATCACTTTCCATATAAATCACCCTAGGGTCACCGGGATTACCCCCTTGTGGTGATTTTCATCATCACTAAACTGAGGGGAGTGTTTATATAAGGTGTCACTAGGTAGATATTCTCACAATTTTCGCATTTTTTTGGATTGGGTTGGGATTTTCCCAACCTACAGTTTGTGTGATAACATTTTTGTGTCATTTCCGGGGAGGATTATGAATCCTCTTCATTAACTAGAAACACTTTGGAAAGATTTGATCCCAAAGCCTATTCCCCTATATTTCCTGGTGAATCCAATTCTGGGAATTTCTCTTTCTCTTTTCCTCCTTTGTTTAGTTATAGTTCATCTGGTGACTCCAACACCCTAGAATATGAAGACCCTTCCCCCTGGAAGATTCAAGCCTTCCAAGGTTTACTGAAGAAATCCTCCTTTCAAATCCCCCATTGTCGAAACCCTCTTTCACGGTAATATTCCCCTTGCACCAATGGCTCATCCTTGGGAAAATGATCTCTACAATCCCTTGAACATGGATTCCATTGTTGGATATCCCAATACCATGCCTAAAGAAATCAACAAATGGTTGTCAAAGTTTCCAAGAAACAATGTGGTCACAGCTGAATAACACATCTATGCCATTGGTAGAGACATGGAAAATGAAGGAGTAGAAAATGAATATGTGTAAATGAAGCTACTAGAAATGTCTCTAACTGAATATGCTCAAAGGTGGTTCCAAAGATTGCCTAAAAATCACCCAGCAACATATGAATATTTTGCTAAGTTGTTCAAGAGTAGATGGGAAACAAAGAAGGATAGCATAATGCTAATGACTCAGATCAACCAGATAAAGAAGAAGGAGAATGAGATAGTGAGTGAGTTTGACACAAGGTTTGACAAGCTACATGGCAAAATCCCAAAGGATTTGTGCCCATTAGATGCGGTTGTTTGTCTCCTCTATGTGAATGCGTTTGAGGGGAAATTTAGTTTCATCCTAAGGGATAAGAAACCCACCACTTTGGCACAAGCCAAAGAGTATAGTGCAGAGATCGAGGAGAATATTCTCTACTCCAAGATTGACCCTTATTAGTATCCTCATGCCAGGGAAGAAGCAAAGACTAAGGTGTCAAGTAATAGTGCACCAGATCTGATCACTCTCATAACTCAGAAGCTTAATCAGATGAATACTCATTTTGTTCAGACTCAGAATCAGCTCATGACCCAACTAACGAATTTGGAAAGGAATTATTCTGCTCCAATACTTCCATTTTTCATACAATAGAGGGACACTACAGGGTGGAAGGCGAGGCCACAACAAGAGGCAAAGGCTCTTGATACTTTGAAGCATGTTGAGATGGTCAACATTGATTAATCACAGTGGTGCTCCCCTTGTTAAGAGCCTCATCCAGAGGAGGAATGTTCTAGGAGAGAAGAAGATTCACCTAACAATACGAACTTCATAGATATAATTTGTTTCTTCCAGGATGAGAATGATGATGATGAGTATGTGGATATTTCATGGAACAACTTGATGAAGTCTAAAAAAGAGAAGCCAAAGAAGGCCAACTCAAGGTTCTTAACCAAATGAATGAGGATTAGAGGAAAGGGTTGAAGAAGAAGGAAATCCTAACCTATTCTAGAAGGGATAATATTCATGTCCCTCCTATGCAGAATTCACTGAAAGAGAAACAAGATCCATCTCAACTAGCAGGAAGAGTCATCCAGCCTCTCCCACCTCCAGTCCATGACTTTATTCCAAAACCAAAATAGACAGATGAAGAAATTTAGTTGAACATAGATGTGCCAGGCGTGATTGGAAATATGAATATGTCAGTTCCTATGGTGGAAATGTGTAATATTCCTTCTTTCAGAAGAGAAGTCTTGAAAATTTTGAAGGTACAAGCTGAAGAAGAATACCCCCCTGTAATTCGGAATACTATGTATCATGGACGGCGAGAGGATGATGCTCCTCCTTTCTATCTTTCACTAGCAACAAATGGTCTCTGTCTAAATAATTGCATGCTATATTCAAGAGCCTCGACAAATGTGATGTCCCTGAAGGTTATGAACCAACTTATCTTGAAGACAACATGCCCATATGGAAATTTTTGTGCCATTGATTCAAAGAAGGTGAAGGTCTACAGTCTCATAGAAGATGTCAAAGTGTATTTGTTGGACTTCCCTCATATCAGCCTCATCATGAACATAGTGGTCATTGATGTTCCAGATGCCTGGGGCATGATTTTTGTCGAGGAGATGGGTTGCCACACTGGGTGGTTTTCTCAGCATGGATCTCACCCATGCATGCTTTCCCATGTGGGATGGAAATTTTGAGATCTTGTATAGCAGGCAGGTGATCAAGAAGCATGTCATGGATATTTTCACCCTTGATTATCATAGTGAGTGCAAGTTTGATGTTCCCCACTAGATCATTGAGTATGATCCTCAAGATTTATATTTTTTACAGGAAGACTGTATAGATACATTACTTCCAAAGACACACAAATACAAAGAGAGGGTTGTAGAATTCCAAGCGAAGGAACCAGGGTCCATCAAGATATTGAAGAAAGAATAAGATAAAGGAGACAAGTAACGTGAAAAGGCCATAAAATACGCGATTAATATAGAACCACCTTCATATCCTTACATTGAGAATATACCCTACATAAACTACAGTAAGGGGAGACTTGTACTCATGTGGGATAAGAAAAGAGGCAGACCTAGGTATGACCAAAAGAATGAAGATTTGTGGCTTGGCCCTTACATTGTGTAGAATATGTCCAGGGAAAGAAAGTATTACTTGTCTACCATGAATGGGAGAAACATGCCACTATCGGTGGATGAATCTCTTCCTTGTCCCTACATCAAAGGAACTTGACTTCATCAAGGCCCAGGCCCTAGGTAAGTAGGTAATTCATTTTTCTTTCTTGCATTTGCATCTTGATTGCTCATGGTAGTTTAGTTGCATTTAATTTATTATTTTCATTTTTATCTACTTGCATTATTGATTTACATATTGTGTTTTCATCATATTATATAAAAAAAAAAAGTACAAAATTTCATTTTCTAGATTAGTTGTCAATCTTGAAGTTTTGATTTTATTATATGAGCAAAGGGTGAGTGAGACACCCTAAATTTTACAGTTTGTTGTTTCAATGTAGGCATAGGTCTAACCAGGAGATGTTGAGGTTCTTGTGCACTCTACAACGAGTACTTGTCCTCGAGTAGGAGCTAGATGTTATCCCCCATTTCTAGGGATAACTAAGTAGATGATGTTTGGAGGCCCTCATGTTGTTGACATGGAGTGCCAAGGGATAGGTTGACCCATGATGTCCACTTACATAGATGGAGACCCACTTCAACACCATACTTTTCTAGTTCCTCATGTTAGCATCCACCACATCAGCCTATTTATGGAAGACAATGGATCTTTCTCCATGAGGTACAATTCAGGTATTGTGGTAAGTGTTAGTTTAATACTTAAGGAATTTGAATATGTTTAATTTAAATTTTCTTTTGATTATAGAACGTCTCCTTGGAAATTATGCTCTTTTCCCTGTTTCACCTTGGTGGTTGAAATTGTTCCTTAGTAAGTGGTCACCCTTGGGGATGGGTTTTCTACTGGGAGGTCTCCTTGATGAGTCATTGTACCATTCCTGATCATACTTATCATTTTTCACACTTCATCATTTTTCGTCTCCTTATCTTTTGGAATTTTCGGGTGTATTGACCTAAGAAGGGATTGTACCTCATTTCATTGGAAGAAGGGACTGAAGGCCCAGAGGGAATGTAGATGGAAAAAGATAAACTCCAAAATCATAACCTTATATATTCTCGCCCAAAGAGGTCTTGAGAACAGTGAAATGTTTATCTTAAAATAATTAAATACCTGCAAAATATTTTCACATTATATAGATGTCCCACTTCTTGAGGTGTGTACACTCATGTTGTGTCCTTTTCTTTCCATGCGTATGGCACTATATGTACCTCTAGATTCAAGTGATATTGTGGTACTCCCTTCAAGTCTTATGTTATCCATTGGGATTACCCAATTTTTACGGACTTTAATTAATTAATATCAAATAAATGGGCTTGGAAAAAGGATGGATTGAAAACGAACGTGTGACACACCCTCTACAAAGGCACCCATAAATGAGATAATACGAACCCTTGTATGTCATTAACCCTGTGCCAAAAAGTCTTACCCCCATACATTCCATGTTCTTTACATGAATTAGATAGGATCCACCCGAGAAACACTCCTTGACTTGAGAAATTACTCACCCAGTAGATCACCATTACAACCCTCCCATACCTAAACTTGGCAAGTTGCATAGGGTCTTTGAGCACTTTTTTAATTTGATAAGGTATTTTTGATGCACATGTTTAGGTGGCTCTTGTATTAAAAGTGATTTTACTTATCATGATACATTTGACTTGAGAGACTTGGAGGGTGCAATTATCTATCTTTGCAAGACCTCGTTTGATGGACGTTTTGGAGGAACAAGCCCATCTTGGGCCTTTATTGGGGCAGGAATACCACAGGTCGGATTCCATGAACCACACACTTGGGAGTTGACATATGATGGGTGTTTCCTTTGGAGGTAAGATAAGACCCCTTGAAGGATTATACCTATCCCTTTATAGCCCAATGACTTTCCTTTGGAGGCTAAAATGGTGCATTTTGGGGCTTGACGTCTTGACTAGGGCTAGGGTTTGATGGTGGTGGTGATGAATTTTTGGAGGATTGGAACATTTGGATGGAGTGAAACACTTGCACCATGGATATGGCCTTTTTATTCCCAACGAATTCCTCTCCAAGCTCAACGACTTCCCAAAAGTGCCAAAGACATCACCCAATTAGGACATGATGTCACCTTTTTAGGGTTTCTTTGTGTAAAAATTAAATTGAATTTGTAAAGGGGAAAAATTAAGGGGGATGGCTGCCTTGTTTTGTGGTTTACCCTAATTTTATGCGGACAAAGACTTTTTATAAGCCTAGTATAAATAAAGGCTTGGATCATTTCATTTTCATCATATCTCTCTCACTTGAGAAGACATACTTGGCTAAAATTTGTGCCCTCTTTGGGATTTTGATCTATATCTCTCTCTTGCGCAACTTTTTGGATTCTTGTCTTAGTATATTTTGGAGCTAAGGTGGTGTGCACCTCTTGGAGGCTTGTCTTCTTGCCTGTGGATGGAAATTACTTGGTAAAGCTAGGGTTTATCTTGCTATCTTGTAAAATTGGTAAGGAAATTTATGCATTTTGTTGGTATTTTATTCATGTTTCATGTTATACTTGCCTAAAACCCTCGGAGGAGTATAAGGGCATACACCCTCCACCAAGATCCATCTTATTTGGTATTTGATAAGTCATTTTTTACAAGGTTTCTAGGAGGAGTAAAAGGGCTTGCACCCTCCTAGACTTACCTTTGTTGGTTCTACATGCTCTAAAGAGTAAAAGGGATTACACACCTAGATACATTGTGGATCCAACCCTTACAACCAAGACTCCATTCACCCAATAGATTTAAGGCACTAATCTGAAAATTGCATTGGAGAAATAAAATACTTGCATTGATATGTGTGATTTTTTTAGATATGTCAATTGTCTAAGGTGGAATCAATTTTACATGCTTTTAGCTTGCTTGAGCCACTAGGGTGTCTATCTTGGATACGTATATCTTTTTGTTGTTACAAAATTATGCTACAGCCATTAGGGTTGCAGCAAAACACTCCTAAATTCTTACTTTATTCACTAATCTACCATTGGAATTTGCTTACAAGTTGCTATTGTTAATCTACTTTAGTTTGACTATATGTTGGGCAAGTTGTTTATTGATTTCTTTGACTAGAATTTTCTGATGTAACAATATTTTTCTACAGCCAATTTTCTATAATAACAACTCATTAATAACATCATTTAACAACCATATATTGTCACTAAAGTCTTGTCTTGTTTAACTAGAGTTATACTAGTCATTGCTAGCCTAATCTCTTGCATCATTTACTTGAATTTGGGTGACATATTTAGCAACCATTGTTATCATTTCTTTTCTGATATATACCATTGTTTATTGCTTCTATATAGGACAACAAGCTTCAATTGTTTATCCATTTGAATTTTGGGTTTGTATATCTCTATTTTGTCTTTTCTTGGGCAGGTACAACACTCTTTGCAGGAACATTACACTTTGGTAACCTCCCTTCATAAACAAGACCATTTTCAAATCCCTCCATTACCTTCTCACGTTGATCTATAGGGGTTTCATCTTCCATCATATCACTTTCCATGATCTAAATCCCCCTAGGGTCATTGGGATTCCCCCCTTGTGGTGATTTTCATCAGAACTAAAGTGAGGGTAGTGTCTATCTAAGGTGAAAGTGGGTAGATACTCTCACAGTTGTCCCACATTTGTGGATTGGGTCGGGATTTTCCCCACCTACAATCTATTTGATAAAGTACCAACGATCTCACTCTTTCTTAAGTGCTTAAGGGCACCAGGACGAGATGTTTCCAAATGTTTTTTTTTCCTCAAGGGTTAGCGCAATAAATCATGAGCTAGATGTGAGGTATCTCCCCCATGTTGGTGAGGTCATAGAATCAATTCCCTTTGAGACGTGAAATTTTTTTATATTGCAAAAAATTGAGGAAAAGTTTACACCTAGAGGGATTTGGATTTGATCCTTCAACCATGCTTGATATATCTATAGCTAAGATCGATTCACAATTGGTTTGTTTATGTGAATTAATAATCTCTC
>JZKD02S1893912.1:540857-565187 GCA_000966675.3 Picea glauca | reverse complement strand
ATATATATATATATATATATTGTAACACCCTATTTTCCCCAAGAATGTAATTTTGCACAAACTTCATATGTTTGTGTTATGAGGCATGTAATTATGTTTTGATTTAATATAAACACCAAACTAATGACCAAGATGATACAAAATTGACAGTACTATCCAAGATACACCAGAAGAAATTGATGAGATAGAGGGACTGATGGAACAGTTGAGTGAAGTGGAGATGTGATGTATCAGTGAAGAAAACAAAAAGATTGCACAACAAACTAATTCATTCTTGCAAACATAAAGAACTGAACCTACCAACATACCAGACTTATATGAAAATCACGTGACCATTAAAATAAGTCGTAGAGGTGGTTGGGGAAGTTAATGAATATGGAGGTTGGCCCTTGCAAAGAAAATGGTTGATTAAAAAGATAACAGGGGGATACCACAGAACCGCCCCTTCACACTGGGAATGGAAAACTGCATGTTACATCTCTAGGAAGTCACGAAGATCTCAATGGGATAGAGAAGAAGACCAAAAAGGAGGAAAAAACATCATACGAGAGACCATCCAAAGAGTGTAATCAAACACAAGAGAGACCTCGCAACAGAGAACACATGGAGAACATGCCCTGAACAGAAGAAGAGATTTGGAAGACTTAGAGACGAGAAAGAGAGAATAGAGAGCATATGTGTAGATGTGTTGCATGAGGAAGAGATGAAAAGGAATAACATTCTGGAGGAAAACAAAACGGTTGTATGAGTTGTTGATAATCACCCTGAACAGAGAAGACTCAGATTCTTGAACTGGAGCATTAGTGGGCTGCAACTTGGTGCTTATTGTATAGGAGATGGCACTGGTAAGGGAAGGTCACCGAGGTATTGTTGAGCAAAGAAGGGACTCCCTCGTGCAGAGGAAATCCAGTTGAGAAACCAACTGATAAACCCGTGGAGACCCGAAGCTCAGTGGGAGGTGGCAACTTCTATTGTGTCAGAGGAGGAAGGAGAGTAACCATCCTTGATCATCACAAACTCGGAACCCTTCCGAGTCAATTTCCTTGGTGCTATCATGGCTTGTAACGGGGGTGGCATGTTGTAGGAAGTAACTCTATAGCAAGGCCTAAGGTTGGGAAGAAATGTGTCCTCTCTTAGTCAGTTAGATTCAGTTATTTACCTAATAGATAAGTGTTTATCTTCACTGAAAATGACTATGAATGATATATTTGTATGCGTTCGTAAATGTCTAAATTTAAGTGGAAACTCGATCATTTATAATCCATAGTTTGAATGCATGAAAGTCGGGACATGTTATAATGTTCTTTGTTGATTTGATAATCATGAAAATGATTAAGTAGATAATGTTGTGTACTTGAGAATTTTATATCCCTATATGGAGAACCTGTAAATCATGCAAGACTTTCCTTAAGTTTTGATAACTTGTAATGGCCTTAGAAAAGTTCTAAACCCCTGAAAAATATGGATCGAAGTCTTGTATAATTCAAGAAATGGCTAAGTCCCCAAAACAAACTATTATATCTTCATGAAATCCTGTGTTAGCCCAGGAAAGAACAATAGTCATCAAACTAAAGAGATATGATTGTCAATCGCAGTGTGTTTTTTGGATTTGGAGATTCAAAGGGAACCCCCAAGCGTTGTGGAAAAATATCTCAATGACAGACTCCGAAATGGATTGTTCAGAGTGGGACTTTCAAAGGAAACCCTCGAGTGTTGTGGAAAACGCTCTGAATGAGAGACTCTAAAGTGGAATGTGGTTCATAGATTTGGAAAAGGGTGATTTAATCCTCAATCGTTGATCATCAAGGGTTCCACTTAGCAAGTTAAGGGAGAAGAGTGAGATAGTGCTGACTAGGAGCGCCAGCATGATGACACGTGTCAATCATTAATA
This sequence comes from Picea glauca, assembly GCA_000966675.3. Taxonomy (NCBI): domain Eukaryota; kingdom Viridiplantae; phylum Streptophyta; class Pinopsida; order Pinales; family Pinaceae; genus Picea; species Picea glauca. Next base: position 563,296 of record JZKD02S1893912.1, on the reverse strand, counting down.
GGTTGACGAATTGAGTCTGGTCTAGCTAGGCTGGAGAACCTTAAACCACCAGATAAATCAAAACCATTGGTTGGGGAGACCGTAAGTGCATCAACGTCATCCATCATAGAAGGTTTGATGGAGGTAGAAGATGGCATGTTTCTCGATAGCCTAATTTCGGAGCAATGAAATTTCCTAAATATTTCAAACGTCGAATGGGATGGTATCAAAAGGGAATATCCTTCGATGTTGTATATGTTGGAGGTAAAATATGAGTGAACCAAGAGAAGACCCAAACATCAATGATTATAGGCTTAGGTGGACAGAATTTCCACGGCGGAAATTTTGGTAGGTGCCACAACGATGACAAGTTGTCACCACATCAGATGGCATGAGTGATGAGATGTGTTGTTACTAGAGATTTCTCTTGGCTACAAAGAAGAAATGACTAGCACATTTTCAACCAACTTTTGATTGGAAATTTGGCCCTTTCGGCCAAAGGGGGCTCCCTCTTATGATTATAAAATATGGGTTGCTCAATCTCACCAAGTAGCACTTGAACATAAAAACACAATGGCCAGATTTAAGATAATGAAACAAAACAAAGGATAAACAAGGATTAGGATAAGAGACAACAGACTGGATAAAAGGTTGTAAAACTCTCATATCAATGACCTAAATCTATTGGGCATGGATTCTCATCAAAAAGAGCACAAAAACTTGCTCATGATAGATAGAAGAAAAGAAGAGAAACAATTAAATCTCATACTTGAAGAGGGAAAAAGCAATCTCTATAAATTTGAGATGAAGAAAAGACCATTTACTGGGCATTTACAATGATGAATCCATCAAATCAAAAGTGAGTGCATGTAAAACAACGTATGAGGGTTATGATTAAGAAAAACAAGTTAAAACAAAGGTTTTGTCTTACTCGCAATAAGATAGAGGAAATTATTTGTCTCAAATGATTACTTTACAAATGTAACAATGGAGGTTGTACCAAATTATTACTTATTTAACCCTAATAATGAACTTAATGCAAAATAGACATGAAAAGTGATGGCATAATGAGAAGAAAAATACATAAAATAGAAGAGAAAACAAGGCGTTGTTGAAGATGAGCCAGGAATCCAATATACTAATGCTTATTGACTGAGAATATTTACAATAGCCACACATGGATTTACAGAGAATGCAACCTTACTTCCTAAAATATTCCTAAAATAATAACCCCTTAGCTCAGTCTTTAGTTGCCTCCTTTATCCTTTTAATTCTCAGTAACTGATGCCTTGCAATCTGGAAATGGTTGCCTGGAAATCTACTCTTAAATATGGAACTGATCTTTAAATTAGAATAATTGTTGAGATTAATTTTAGAACTCTGAACACCTCTGATTGATTTTTTATTCTCATTAAGCCATCTCAAAACTCTAGTTGGTGATTATCCTCTCAAGTCTCTGCAAAATAGACACCAATTATCATTAAAAACATAATTAAAATCCAAAGCAAAACCAAATCTAAAAAATATCGAAACCATTTATTTAAAGAAAATGAAATTAAAAACAAAGATAGATCCCAAAATATGAGCCCAAATTATTTTTCGGCTATTATATTATTGACACATGGACAATCTGGAACGAGATCTCAATCTAGAAAATGTTTTAATTATTAAATTTTTCCAAAAATCACACTCAGAAAATTGAGTTTGTTTTAATTTCATAGTCTATTTTATGCTGAATTTTTGGAATTTTTGGCTTACATATTTCCCAAAATAAATCATCGCAGGTTGTTCGCCTTTATTTAATCTTTACAACGAGTCCTCACAAGCCCGATTTCATGCCTCGGATCTCGAGTTATGACCTCCCGAAGTCAAGGTCCTGTAACTGTCAATGTGTGAATTGGCGCATGATAAGTGCATTTGGATAATATTAAAAATCAAAAATAAAAATCCCACAGGCATGGGATGAAAATGAACTTAGTGTTTATAAACAAACTAGTGTATGGAGTGCTTATGTAAGAGGAGTGAGGAGGGTATTGTGGAGGTCACTTAAATTGATATATAAAATATAATAACAAAACTAATCTAAAGTTTAGATGAGAAGGTACCTAGAAGGTAGGTCTTAGGTGAGTGGGGTGTAGGTACATGGAGTGTGAAGTGGGGTGGAGTTAGGGTCTTAGCTAGATGTGTAAGGTGGTATGGGGTAGGGATGATTGAAGGTAGGTCTTAGGTGAGATGAGAATGTAAGTAGGGATGAGTGAAGGTAGGTCCTAGGTGAGTGGGGTGTAGGTACATGGAGTGTGAGGTGGGGTCGAGTTAGGGTCTTAGGTAGATGTGTAAGGTGGGATGGGGTAGCGATGAGTGAAGGTAGGTCTTAGGTGAGTGGGGTGTAGGTACGTGGAGAGTGAGGTGGGGCCGAGTTAGGGTCTTAGGTAGATGTGTAAGGTGGGATGGGGTAGAGTCTAGGTTAATAATAAAATATTAAAAACTAAAATATGTACAAAACATATATCACGGGACTTTGGGATATTAATGAAATTAGAAAATCGAATCCCCGAAATATCGAAGTCCAAAAGTTTCTAAAATATATATAAAATAAAAATTAATATTTAATATAATATAAAATAAAAATAATTAAATAATATATATATATACAATAACTAAATAAAATAACAATAAAATAAATAATAAAATTATAAAATAAAATAATTTATACAACAAAAATTATCAAAACCCAAGAACCTGATGTGACGCCTTTTTATAGGTGACATGTGGTGATGAAAATAAAAGTGCCATGTGGACTATGTTAAGCTACTGCTACCACGTAAGCTTCCACATCATCTAAGCAGTGAAAAAATACAAAACTTCAAAAGGCCATAACTTTTTATCCACGAGTCGAAATGAGGAAAATTTTATATCGTCAGAAATCTCTTGAGGAGATGAAGATAATGGTAGTATTAAAAATGGAAAATTATGAAAACCAAAAATCACTCAAAATAGGAAACCAAAAGCAAATCTATGGAATATTCTGGAAATTTTATATGAAGACCCTTTATTTTCAAGAAACATTAAGAGGAGGACGTTAAGGCCTCCACAAAATACTCTAATCTGAAATAAAATCAAATTGGACCCTCACGCAAGTAAAATTCAAAACTCCTATTGTAAAAAATTTAAATTTTTTATTTAGAATTTATTCTATGTTCCAACATTTGGCTCCATGTGGAGATTGTGGCTCCTTGCGAGGCACAAAAGAACAACATACCTAATGCCTTCTTTATTGGGAAAAGGAGTCATTATTTCTCAATATAACATGGGATATATTTACTAAAACTAAAACTATTTTTCTCATTTTTCAATATCTATCCCATATCATAAATATTAGAATTATTAAAATTTAGAATTTCAAAGCATGTTGAATTTTAGATTTCAAGTAAAGCTATTAAAGAATTTCCTGCATCAAAATCTACTAGGAGTTATCTAATGTAATTAATTAGAATCAAGCTAAAACACTATATTTCAAACTGATGATTGTCTTAACTCAAGGGAAAATTTAGTTCTTTATATTTTTATAAATAAAAAACTCAATTGGATCAGAGTATAGAATCCTAAAGAGGAATAATAATAGGGTTTGGGTAAACATATGTAGTTTTAGTTCATAATAGTCATAACAGACATTGCTTCACTATCAGCCAGGCATCCATAGCCCCGGTGAAGATATATGCACCCCCCAATCCTAAATTTCCTTTCACCATCCCACTATTTAACATTATTTCATTAATTTGAGACGAGGGCAATCATTTAAATGAATTTCCTTTCATCATATCTTTTGGAAAAGATAGGGCAATCATTTTCATGAATTTCCTTTCGCCATATGTCTTAATACTTTATTTATTTTATGGGACGGGGGGGATCAGTGTGAAATAACACTATGGGATGATAACTGTTAAAAATACAAATTAAGTATAATTGTATACATGTTAAAGTAAACCCTCATATTAGCGCCTTCTCAAGATCAACCACATCTTTTCATATGAGTATGATAATATTTAGTATTTTCTCTTTCAAGTTTCTCTCGAGAACACTATCAGTTATCATCTAATATAACAGCTCAGATTTTGAGGAATTGCCCCAAATATACCATTTTAATAATGATAAAGAAAAAAAAAATTATCATTTTATAGAGATTAGAATAAATGTAAGTGATCAATAGAATTTAGTTTCATTTATTAAACTAATCTAACTAATAATAACACTATCTTTACAAACCTAAAAATGATTATGCAAATTGAAAAGAAATGCTCAAATTTGAGCTTATTTATATACAATTTGATTCTATTCTAAGATTTTGAAATGCTTAATCAAGTGATGTCATACTTCCAATGTAACCATGAAAGCATTTTTTTACTTAAATTACAAACTTTTTCTCTGTAAATGTTTGAGGAAAACATGAATAATAACTGCAGCAGAAGAGTAACGGGAAACATACCATGCAATTTATTTTCGTACTTACAGAGAAATGGTGTTGAAAAATCCACACAACCTGGTGATTTCAAGTGGATTGAAAAAGGATCTTGAAAAATATGAAGAATTACCTCCTCTTGGTCAGTCATAAGAGATAAACATTCCTCAAATCTGTCTTCCTTATACACATGACTAAACTCAGTTTCTGAAATCTTTCTTGATGTATTACTAAGTGGAGGTTCTTCTAGGCCACAAAATCATAAAAAACTAAAACATGTGACATTTAACTTATTTGACAATGCAGAATCCATCCAAACTACTACTGGATCATGAAAACCTGTCTCTTGATTATGAAGACATAGTTTCTTTGGTGTATCATAAACTTCATAACTATCAAGAGAAACAAAATCTTTTTTATTTTTTTGACATTCTTCATAAAATGCATTATCAGAACTTAAGTCAACAAGACTATAGTATAAATCAAAGGTCATCCACATACTTTTAGAAACTCCAGTAGATGCTTGACTCTTTTCATAATTTTCAAGAGAAAGAAAAGAAACATGCTCAACAAAGTCTTGATTTTGATTAATAGGTAAAGAAGAATGAGTTATCTCTTTATGATAATTTTCATGAATCAGTCCATAGCTAACATATTGTTCAAAACCTATTTCAAAAAATTATTTCTCTTCAAGAATCATCTCATTTGCAATATAAATATCTTCATATTCATTATAAAATGCTAAATTATTTAAAATTTCTGAAGATGATAAATATAAATGATGCCCTTCTTTTTCTTGAAAATCGGCATGAATAAAATTATCATCAGAGGGTTGCAACTCTGGAATTGGTATTGGCATTTCTTTTAGTTTTTTCCCAAAAGATTGGCATTCAATATCTCCCAAATTATATGCTTCACATAACATTTCCTTTGAAATATAATTATGAAGAAAATATAATGGTAAACCAATGCTACCTAAATGATTTTGGTTTATTTCAAGAATATCTTCTTCAGAGTTTTGATGATGTATTGTTTGTGAAGTAAAGAAGAAACTTTTGTTTTCAAATTCAGAAGTATATACCATATTTCTTGATGTCTCAACAACCCTATGATGATACTTTTAAATAGATCCCTCAATATTTAGAATGTTTTCTTGATTAATATTTGCAAGGTTTTCTTCTTTTATATATATATATATATATATGATTCGTCCTGTTCCTCTTCTTCTCTCTGCTTCTCTGTGTTTGAATCCTGATCTTTTATTTGATTAGGAAGTTTCCCACATGCCCAAATATTGTTTTCAATTTCCTCAGTATCAATATACATGTGTTCCATCATTGGGGACTTTCTTTTTCTGAGATAAAAAGCCAAATCAGGATGACGTGCTAGTGCATAGTATACCTTGGTAGCTACTTCAGAAGGACGAATCTCAACAGGAAAATTATGATATAAGTTCTAAAATATTCTATTGAACTTCATATCAGTTTCATCATTCATTTTTTTTTTAGCATAAAACTCAAAAAGATATTGATGGTGATATTTTCTCTTAGCCCATTTGTACAAGAAAACATCATGAAAGTCATCCCAATAAAAAATTGATTCAGCTGGTAAGTCTTTAAACCATCTCTTGACCTCACCTACTAAATAATGAGTGAACATTGTCATAAAGACATCTTCCTATTGAATTTATAAGCAATCTATGAGATGGTCAAAGGCTTCCATGTACTTTTCTATGGTAACATCATCTTCTCCATTGAATGTGGGAAGATATTTGAAAATTTTGGAAGGTATATCATGAATGACAATTGCTAGCTTCAAAGGTTTATATCTATTTAAAGCCCATGGATGAATCTTTACAAGCTGGTCAGAGGATATATTAGAGACTAAAGGGAGGGGTAAATTAATATCATTCTCAAACATTTTGCAAGACTAACTAGGCTCTGGAGGAATAGGAATTTGATCAAGAAATATTTTGAAAGACGTTAATGCATAAGGTTGATCATTACTTTCAAAAGGAAATAATAACAAGGATTCATCTATTTGAGTAATATAAGAAGATACCAAAGGTTCTTTTTCTCTAAGATATGAGATGAGGTTTTGGAATTATGATTCTCTAGATCAACTATATAGCAAAAATTATTTTCTAAATATATTTGACAAAACAACAAATGACTAATCAACATATCTAAAATATCTTGAAAGAAACTAGTCATTTGGTACCTGATTATTTTACAATGATTCATCATTTTTCTGTCAAAGGTTGATCTCCCAGTGGAACCACCGGTGAATTTTTCAGATTTATGTAGTCACCAGGTGAAAAATTAAAACATGCAGTGTGTTTGTGTGACTCTTATTCACCCTCAACAACCAGAGTTGATATTTTTCGTACTCCCATGGAAGATTAAATCCTTCTTATCCGCTCCCCGGAAACGACGCTAAAAAAAATGTTGTCACTAGAGATTTCCCTTGGCTGCAAAAAAGAAATGCCTAGCACATTTTCAACCAACTTATGACTGGAAATCTATCTCTTCCAGCCAAAGGTGGATCCCTCTTATAATTATAAAATATGGGCTGCTCAATCTCACCAAGCAGCACTTGAACATAAAAACACAGTGGCCAGATTTAAGACAATGAAACAAAACAAAGGATAAACGGGGCTTAGGATAAGAGACACCAGACTGGATAAAAGTTTGTAAAACTCTCATATCAGTGACCTAAATCTATTGGAAATGGGTTCTCATCAAACAGAGCACAAAAACTTGCTCATGATAGATAGAAGAAAATAAGAGAAACAATTAAATCTCAGACTTGTAGAGGGAAAAAGCAATCTCTATAAATATGAGATGAACAAAAGACCATTTACTGGGCATTTACAATGATGAATCCAACAAATCAAAAGTTAGTGCATGTAAAACAACATATCAGGGTTATGATTAAGCAAAACAAGTTAAAACAAAGGGCAGGTCTTACTCACAGTAAGACAGAGGAAATTCTTTGTCTCAAATTATTAGTTTACAATTGTAATAGTGGAGGTTGTACCAAATTATTACTTCTTTAACCCTAATAATGATCTTACTGCAAAATAGACATGAACAATGATGGCATAAAAATACATAAAATAGAAGAGAAAACAAGACTTTGTTGAAGATGAGCCAAGAATCCAATATATTAATGCTTACTAACTGAGAATATTTACAACAACCACACCTCGCTTTACGGAGAATGTAGCCTTGCTGCCTCAAAATATTCCTAAAATGATATCCCCTTAGATCAGTCTTCAGTTGCCTCCTTTATCCTTTGAATGTTCAATAATTGATGCCTTGCAATCTAAAAATGGTTGCCTGGAAATCTTCTCTCAAATATGGAACTGATCTTTAAAATAGAATAATTGTTGAGATTAATTTTGGAGCTCTCAATGCCTTTGATTGATTTTTTATTCTCATTAATCCATCTCATAACTCCAACTGGTGATTATCCTCTCAAGTCTTTGAAAAATAGCCACCAATTATCATTAAAAACATAATTAAAATCCAAAGAAAAACCAAATCTAAAAAATATTGAAACCATTTATTTGGATAAAATGAAATTAAAAACAAAGATAGATCCCTAAATATGAGCCCAAATTATTTTCCAGTTGTTATATTATTGACATATGGACAATCTTGAGCGAGATCTCAATCTAGAAAACGTTTCAATTATTAAATTTTTCCAAAAATCACACTAAGAAAACTGAGTTTGTTTTAATTTTGTAGCCTATTTTCTGTTGAATTTTTGGAATGTTAATCTTGCATATTTCCCAAAATTAATTATTCCAGGTTGTTCTCCTCTGTTTAATATTTCCAACGAGTCCTCACAAGCCCGATTTCCTGCCCCAGATCTCGAGTTATGACCTCCCGAAGTCAAAGTCCTGTAATTGTCAATGTGCGAATTGGTGCATGATAAGTGCATTTTAGGTAATATTAAAAATAAAAATAAAAACCACAGGCATGGGATGAAAATGAACTTTAGTATTTATAAACAAAATAGTGTATGGAGTGCTTATGTGAGTGAAGTGAGGAGTGTATGGTGAAGGTACGTAGGGATGAGTGAAGGTAGGGATGAGGTGAGTGAGGTAGGGATGAGTGAAGGTAGGAAAATGAACTTTAGTGTTTATAAACAAATTAGTGTATGGAGTGCTTATGTGAGAGGAGTGAGGAGTGTATGGTGAAGATACTTAGGGATGAGGTGAGTGGGGTGTAGGTACATGGAGTGTGAGGTGGGGTCGAGTTAGAGTCTTAGGTGGATGTGTAAGGTGGGATGGAGTAGAGTCTAGGTTAATAATAAAATATTAAAAATATACGTAGGGATGAGGTGAGTGGGGTGTAGGTACATGGAGTGTGAGGTGGGGTTGAGTTAGGTTAATAATAAAATATTAAAAATATACGTAGGGATGAGGTGAGTGGGGTGTAGGTACATGGAGTGTGAGGTGGGGTTGAGTTAGAGTCTTAGGTGGATGTGTAATAATAAAATATTAAAAATTAAAATATTTACAAAACATATAGCATGGTCCTATTCGAGATATTAATGAAATTTGAAAATCGAATCTCCGAAATCTCTAAGTATATATAAAATAAAAATAATTAAATAATATATATACAATAATTAAATTAAAAATAATAAAATAACAATAAAATAAATAATAAAAATATAATAAAAAATAGAAAATGAAATAATATATACAACAATCCCTAAGTATATATAAAATAAAAAATAATATAAAATAAAAATAATAAAATGATGATGATGATGATTAACGTCCACTAAGATCGAATTGGTCTATCGGACCTTAAGAGGGTAAGTGATTACTTGTGATTCTTTATAATTTTGTTTGTGTACTGAAAAATTAAGAGAAGCTTTACAACATCACCATAGTTTTGTTGAGTTAAGAGGTTAGGAAGGTTGGTAGTGTGACAAATATTTTGAAAATGAGATATAATCTGGGTATAGGTTGGTCAATCTAAGAGAAAGTGCTTTTCATCTTCAACCTTTTTAGTGTCACAAAGGTGACACACTCTTTCATCCCATGGTGTTTTAGGAATTGACCAATGCCCAGTTTCACTATGTAGCTCATGAGAATTTGTTCTTCTCTTAGCAATGTTTTTTTTTCTTTAAACTTGGAAAAACAAATAGATAATTTTGATTTTCTAGATTAGGGTTGATTACATCCTTATAATACCTTAATTTTCTTTTTTCCTCTAACTCTTTATCACACCACATTTTCTCCTTAAATTTTGATTTGACGATTTTTTTTATAGTATCTTTATTCTGCAAAATGGTGTCTTCCATGATTCCCCAATAGTTTAGCCAAGACTAGGCATCTTTATGCCATCCTCGCTTGAGTCGGTGGTGGTTATGACTCGATTTTGAAGCAATTTTAGGAAGCCTCTTGTCTTCCATGTTGTTTAACTTGTTCTTATACATTAGGTATCTAGTCATAGTCGTGCTCTCAATGGGGGAGAGGATTGCTTCTAAGAGGAGGATGGGATAGGGTGTATTTCCTTTAATTTTGAGATTATAGGTTATAAAATTATTTTTTATTTTCTCTATATTTCTCTAGGATTCACGAGAGATACTATAGCCCCAGACTTCACATCCATAAAGAATAACAGGTGTAACAAGATTCTCAAAGAAGAGTTTCTTCTTATCCCAACTCCAAAGATCTATTGATTTACAATTGTTTTCAAGCCCATAATAAGCTTTCCATCCCCCAATAATCATTTTTCTCAACGCTATAATTCTGGTTGAGCTTGTGGTGAATATCAATTCCAAAATATTTGTATGAAGTCACTTCCTCCAAGTTTTTGTTGTCATATATGAAGGTATCATAAGTGATCTTATTGGATTTAATAATCATGACCTTAGTCTTATCAGTATTAACAGTCATACCCATATTGGAGAAAAAATCCTTGAGGATTCTTAGTTGGTTTTCAAGATCATGGGGACTCTTGCCATAAGAATGATATCACCAGCATAAAGAAGAAGACTAATCACTATACCAGTGATATTAGGGTCGACACAACCTAATTTTTCCAAGCAATCTTCTAGCTTGTCAATGTATATGCCAAAAGGGGTAGGGGACAAGGGACAACCTTGTTTGACTCCAATATTACAGTTAATCTCTTTTGACCAGACCTTAGTGTTTTTAAACTTATAAATAACATTCTCATACATCCTTATTGCAGCAGCCCTCAACTCGAGAGGCACTTTTATCTCTTCCAACCTATTCCAAAGGTTTTTCCCTAGGAACCATGTCAAAATCGTTTCTAAAGTCAACAAAAAAACAAAAAAGATTGGTTTTAGTAGTGCAGAACTCCTCTGCAATGATCCTAAAGGTAAAAAGATGGTTCATAGGTGAATGATATATCCTAAACCCAGCCTATCTGTTAGCTCTTTTACTATGACTTTCTAGCCAAAGGCTAATCTTCTTTTTCAAAATAATTCCACAAAGCTTGGCTAAAATCGGGCTAATAATAATGGTCCTATAATTAGAGGGAATGTTTCTATCCCCATTTTTAAAAATAAGAACAATGAGGCTTTACGTCCAGGGTTTAGGGAAGCCCTACTTGACTGCTAAATTGAAGAGCTTGTGTATGTGATGGATAAGGATAGGCCCTCCAAATTTAAAAATTTCAGCTTGGTAGCCTTCAATGTCCTTAGCTTTCCCATTTGCAAGTTGCTTAACCCTGAACCCTATGTTATCTAAAGAAAAAACTCCATCCTTTGTAGGGACAATAGGAATGGTTTCCATGGCATTAGGGAACTCCTATTATTTTCTTTAGTATTGTGGTTTAGAATTTGGCTCCAGAACTTCTTAGGATCCAACTTATATAGATATGAAAGTTGCTCTTGCATTTTATTGATATAGTATATTTTTTTCCTTTTAATTAGGATTTGTACATATTGATCTTATCAAGTTTTAAGGACTCATTAGAAGCATCCCTAATGACTTTCCTAGCAATTTTACATTCTTTATCATACTAAGGGTTGGTCATTCTATTATTATTTTTATAGGACACCTCAAAAGAGAACTTGTCAATAGAAGTGGAAAGGGTAGTTGTAAAATTATGATAGAGTTCTTCAATGTTGTCCTTATAAGTTAGGAGATTTAATTTACTATTTAAATCCTTTAAGAAAAGGTCAACTTTACTTTTGTCAAAGTGAAAATTCCTTTGATTATCATAATTCTCTTCAATGGAGCTCCTGTGCATGGAAAATTTTAGATTTAGCATTAAAGGTTTATGATCAGAGTCGGGTGCATCGTCATTTAAAAGGTCAAAAGTTTCTATTTGGTTGGAAATGGGGATATCAGATATCACATCATCTATGATACTAATACCTAGGCCATTAATACAAGTCATATGGTTGGAGTTTTGCCACTTCATTACTCCATTGAAAATTATTAGGTCTTGAAAGCTACAGAGCTTGACCATCTTAGTACCAAACAAATTCTCAATTAGGTCTTCAGAGATTCTTTTGTAATTATTAGATAAAACAAGGTCCTCTGTTGGACATATTGTCATTGATGTGAACAGTCATTGTGATGATTTGTTGTTATAATGAATTATCATTGTGATTTACCATAGGTGAGATTGTCATTGATGTCAGTAGTATATCAGTTAGCAGAAGAAGCGAAAAATATGCAGAGATCAAAGCTCAGAAGGGAAAGCACAATACATAAGTGAATGAAGATCAAAGATCATAATGAAGAGCACATTGCATAGTATATCAGTTAGCAGAAGAAGTGAACAGTATGAAGAAATTTGTTATTATTTTTTATCACGATAGGATCAACAATGTTCCTATGATAAAAGCCCAGGAGGGTTAGCAAATGCAGAGATCAAATCTCAGAAGGAAAAGCGTCCGATCAGAGTGAGAAGCCTCAACAGCCGTTCGATCAAGAGGTTGACCATGTTGGTCATCTAAATATAACATACATCGGTCATGTGAGTGACTGTGGGCTTGAGGAATGTTAGAGGATCGTGACCGTTAGATCTGCAAGCCAGATCAATGACAGGGATAAATTGCGAAGATCAGAAGGAGAATTAAATGACACGCTAGTTCCAATCCCGCAATTGGCCTAGATCGTCAGATCTCATAGACTCGAATATCAACGAGTGTGGTTGATCCAACAAGCGATCAATTTAAGTTAGATTAAGTCATGACAGTTGGATGTGCAATTTCCAGATCAATGGCAGGGATGAATTGTGGAGATCGAAAGCATAATTAAATATTGCGCTCGTTCCAATCTCACAATTATCCAAGACCGCCCAATCTTATAGCTTCGAAAATCGATGATTGTGGTTGAATCAGGAACAATGCACAACTTCCAATTGCGGATTTTGGGTGACGAGTTAAATCACTCGCAAGTTGTGGTTCCACAATCATCCGTGATCGTGGATCTACTTTGAGTGTCTTCACGACCGTTGGATCACATTTTAGTGCAAGGATGGGATAAGCTGAAAGGGTTGAGAATTTGATTATCTGAATACCCATCATTCGTTAGATCAAACCCAAATTACCATCAGTTGTCGGATCACTTTAAAGTGGAAGGATAGGTTAAGCAAGGTAAAAGGCCTAAGAGTTTTATTATCCGAATACCCGCCAGCTGGTGGATCAAACCCGAATTCTCGTTAGTCGTCAAATCATTTTCGAGCGGAAGGATAGGATAAGCGAGATAAAATCTGAGATCTCATTTATGCGAAATTCCGTCAATCGTTGGATCATTCTAAGTGGAAGGACAGGATAAGCTAGAAGATCTGCATCACAAACATATCGAGCCATCGATCTAGGATCATGATCGATGAACAACATTTAGTTTGGGTATAAAGATGCGAGGAGGTTACGCTATAGAAAGTTTGAGATTTGAAATACCTGAAGCCTGGAAATCAAAAATGAATAAGGACCATCGGATTTGGAGGACATACGATGACCGTTGGATCAAGGTTGTTGGTCAATAGACCATGTTAGCAAGGACACACAACAGACCACGTCCACAAGGACATGTGGCAGACCACATCAGCAAGGACATGTGGCAGACCACGTCAGAAGACCACGTCAGCATGGACATGTGGCAGACCACATCATCAAGGACACGTGGCAGACCACATCAGAACATCTACGTCAGCAGACCATGTCATAAAAGACATGTGGTAGACCATGTCAGCAGACAACATCAGCAAATACACATGGCATAATCAGATGATGACAAGCGTCAAGAGGAAATTGGCTCATGCCATGTCAACAAGTGACGTAAGAAAGTTACATCACTCCGGGAGAATTTCTTCAGGAGTTTCACCACCAAGAAATGTCAAAAATCCTGAAGTCCCGAAGGACGAAGGTATGAAGTCACTCTCAGTCGTCGATCTAAGATACATTGGGAGTTAGGACAACCGTTAGTTCCAGGAGAAGATCATGTTCCACATGAGGAGATCCATGTCAGCAAGGACACATGGCGCGATCAGATAATGACAAGTGTCAAGGTGAATTGACATTTTAGGTACATGCAAATCATGAATCTAAGTGACATGTGGTAGCTACTCGGCTCATGACACGTCATCAAGTGATGTGAGTAATTTACATCACTCCGAGAGTTTTTCTTCGAGAGTTTTACCACCAGCACTTGCCCAAATTCCCTAAGTCCCGAATGTTGAAGTCCCGAAGTGGACACGAGACGTCTGATATGAAGATCACTTCGGTAGCATTCTCATCTGTCGATCTACTACAATGGAAGGTTAGTGTAAGTAGAAATGTTAACCAACAACAAGCAATCTTGACCGTATTATGACTTACCACAGCAGGTGATCACTCCGGAAGATTGACGTATGGAGGAAAGAAGGGGTTGAGATGTGAAATCTCCGAAGTCTGGAGACCCAAAGGAGATATCGACCGTTGATCCGAAAGGGACACACGTCAGTGGATTGACAGCTCCGAAAGATTGACGTACGGAGGAAAGAAGGGTTTGATATTTGAGATCTCTGAAGTCCGAAGACCCAAAGGAGATCTGAACCGTCGATCTGATGTCAGGTGTACTCTCAACCATTGATCAAAACACAGTGGAAGTTTAGCGTAAGTATAAAAGACGAAGAAGCAGAGTAAATTGTGGCCATCCATCTCATTGCTTGATTAAGTCCTGGTCGTTGGATTAAGAAATGAAGTGTAGGTCCAAGGATCGAATCTAACCATTGATCTGGTTCCATGAAGTAAACGTGAACCGTCCGATCTATTCGGCGAAATCTGCTCCAGGAGATTTGACATGTTTTAAGTCTCAAAGTTCCAAAGGGAAAAGTCCCAAAGTCCCAACAACCATCCATCTCATCGGGAGATTGAATCGTGACCGTTGAATTGATAAGCAATCAAGTGCTCATCTCTCCTAACATCTGATTAAATCCATTGGTCATATGGTAAAGAGATTTAAAAGGAAGAATGGAATGCGTTGTTTAAATTGATAAGCCTGTGGTTCTACGCCTATGATCATATGAACATGATTTGAAAGAAGTGCCTATTCATGTTGTCATAGAGATGAAGGAAATTGATCCATACATGTGATCAATTTATGAAAGTAAAAGGGGATGCCAGGTTTAACGTTGAAGACCCGAAATGATGTTCTCTGGTGGTACCAAAAGTCGTTGTAAATAAACAAGTTAGTTATAACCTGTTTCACAAGTCGGCTCAATAACTTAAACAAGTTTTGAGCATAAGCAACTATAAATACAACCATGATTGGTTCACTAGAACATGTGCTTATGGAAGTAGACGGGCTTGTGGAAAATATAGGCTCGCTGAGAAAGAGCGGCATGCGGGAAAAATGAAGGGGATATAGTCCCGAGGTCCGTGCGAATATTAGAGAGAAGAAGAAGTGAAGAAGGTGCAGATATCAGAGGAAAGACAAAGTGAGGAAGGCGTGAATTTCAGAGAGAAGATGAAGTGCAGTGATGAGTGTTGATGGTATACCTCTGATGATGAAACAGAGTTGATTCAATAATGGATCACTGCAACTAGAGTTGGTTGAACTACTATATGAACTCTAGTTGGATAGACTACGTTCTATCAGCAAGTTGGGTCTTGCTTGAGAGTTGGTTCTCTCTGAAGAGTTGGTGCTCCTTACTTCAGTTGGTGCTGAAACAAAATAGTTGGTGTTGGGAAAATCCTTATTATTATATTCACATATATTCATATAAATTATATACAAACATCTGGTATCTTTTGTGTCCATTGTGATTATGATTTGATTGTTCTTAATCTGTTCAAATATGTTTTAACTGCTAACTTGTAAGAAGAAGAAAAGTTAGAAAATTCCACATACTAATTCACCCCCCCCAGTCTTAGTGTGGGTGGTGTGTTCAAAAATTGGTATCATAGGGGGTTCCTTCAACACAATTTAACCACTGGAAGGTAGATCCTGAAGAAATGGGTGGACAGATGGCTCTCTCCGCAATTGAAGCTCCCTTATTTGATGGAACAACTTATTCCTCATGGAGAGAAAATATGAAACAGTATTTGAAGTCAAAAGGATATGATGTTTGGAATTCAATAGTAAGCAAGCCCTGGGACTTAACTACCTCAAATAATCTATCCAAGATTACAGTCCAAAGAAAAGTAATGAAGAACAATGAAGTGGCATTGAAGATTCTTCTCGATGGATTATCAGATACAGTCAATGCAAGCATAGGACTATGCACATCCGCCAAGGACTTATGGCTGAGGCTAGAAGAGATGTATCAAATTAAAAGACAAGACACATAAGACATTCCTATCAAGGATGAAGAGGAAGACTCAATCACCAATAAAGGTAAAGACTCTCCACAATATTTCGATTGCAATAATGTTGATATTGAATCCTCCCCTGCAAATAAAGAAGAAGACTCAAATACAATAAAAGAATGTTATGTTAGCATTTATCTCATGGAAGAAGTAGAAGAAGAACTATCAAAGGCCAAACAAAAGGTTGATTGGAGTCTCTGTAAATACTTCTATGACCATAATGATTCATACTATAGCTATCTTCATGACTACATTAAAGAATTTCTTGAAAAGAGTCAAAAGCATATCTTGGAAATAAAGGAAATGCTCAAGAACAATGAAAAGATAATATATGAGAAGGATAATTAGTTAGAAGAAAAAGAAGAGCAGATCGAGAAGCTGAAGAAAGAAATTAGTCAAGTAAAAGAAAAGAAGAAGGAAGATGATGAGCTTAGAAATCAAAGGCATATATTGGAAATAAAATAAAAGCTCAAAGACAATGAAGAAATCATATCTGAGAAAAAGATTCAGTTAGAAAACAAAGAAGAAGAGATCAAAAGATTGAAAACAAAAGTTGTTGATCTAATAAAAGAAAAGGAAGAGGAGATCGAGAGACTGAAAAATGAAATCATTCAAGAAAAGGAAGAGAAGATTGAGAGACTGAAAAATGAAATCAGTCAAGCAAAAGAAGAAAAGAAGGAAGATGATGAACCAAGCAAAAGCCTTGCAGATCTAAAAGAACTAAGGGAAAGCTATGTCAATCTTAAAATCCAACTTGAAGAAGCCAAAAGGAGAGAGGAGGTAGTGAGGAACTAGTTGGACAAAAAGGAAGAATCATGTCATGAGATGGAAGCAGAAGTTATGAATCTTAGAAAGAAGGTTGAGAAGTCAAACACCCAAATCAAATTCTTGAACAACTCCATGACCCTGGATGAGATCTTGGATAGTCAGAGATCACCAAATGTTAAATCCGGTCTTGGATACAACAAGGAAGAAATCAAAACTCCTAAGAAACATGATGCAGATCCTTCATTTGTAAAAGGTGAAAATGGGTCTGACACATGTACTTCATTTGTAAAGGATGAAGGCAGGTCTGACACAGGTCCTTCATTTGTAAAGGATGAAGACAGATCTGACACAGCTCCTTCATTTGTAAAAGGTGAAAGCAGGTATGACTCGGGTTCTTCACATTGAAAGAGTAAAAGCAACACTAAAAAATTTAGAAGATCAGATCAAGGAAGCATCCAGAAGCTACTCATACACCTCAAAGAAATTTTAGAATAGAGACACCTTCATGGATGAATCAAAGAAGGTATGAGAGTGTTTTTAATGGTTATTGTTTTTCTTGTAATGAATATGGTCAGAAAGCCTTGAATTGTAGGCATCATGGAAGAAAACAATTTGGTAGGTTCAACAACAGTATAAGATGTTGGAATTGCAATCATGTTGGACATATTGTTGCACATTGTTACACTATGAGATGCTATAGTTGTGGTGGATATGGCCACAAAGCCTATAACTGTTGAAACTCAAGAAAACAGTCAATGAGAAATGATTCATACAATATGAAAAAAGGAGTAAATGGAACATGGAAAAAAAATGAAGTTGCGGTAATAGAAGATCAGAGAACAAAGTTCAAGAAACAAGGACACTCGTAGATGTGGATAGCAAAGACTGAACAAGTAAATAGGAGTGAAGTTAATTGCTGCAAAAAGAATTACAGTCATGTGACAAGCATAGTATAAAGTTGTCTCAGACAACTTTAGAGCAATGTACAGTAAAGAAGCATCTTGGATAAAGACAGATACATCTGGTTAGAGATCGATGAGAATCAATGGGCATATCCAAGAGTTGTTTGAATAAGATGAGCTACAATTGCATAGTGTTCCAATAAGACAGTGACACAGTGACATTTGCAGAAGAAGCATTCTAATGTACAAAATGATGTACATGACATACTATAGAGATAACAAGAAGAGAGGCCATGTCAGAAAGAGATACCCTTTTAGAAACAAAGGGGGAGAACAATCATTAAAAACTCAAGGGAAGTTTTGGTTAGTAAATAAGAAAGTAATTATATTATGTTTTGAAAAGACTTGATCACTACAAAAATTGGTATCAAGAAGACTACTCATTTGAAACACAAAAATCCCAATCAACTGAGATAAGAAGTTAGTAAAGTAACAGGGGAAGAAACCTTGTCAGGAAGAGCTACCTTTTTAGAAACAAAGGGGGAGAGTAGTCAGAAGCAGAGAGAGAGCATAGTGATAGGGGGAGTCATTAAGCTATGACAAGAAAAGGATGATTATAAGAAGAGTTACCCAAGTTCATATTTGGGTCAGTAATATACAAAGATTTACCACAGGAGGAGAAACCCTTTTCCATTGATTTCAAAGGTGGAGAGAAAAGAAACTTCATAAGAGGAAAGCATCATCACAGGGGGAGTTTTGTATATGAAGTTAGTTTGTTTCCCTCAATGACAAAGGGGGAAATTGTTGGACATATTTTCATTCATGTCAACAGTCGTTGTGATGATTTGTTGTTATAATGAATTATCATTGTGATTTACCATAGATGAGATTGTCATTGATGTCAACAGTATATCAGTTAGCAGAAGAAGCGAACAGTATGCAGAGATCAAAGCTTGAAAGGGAAAGCGCAGTACAAAAGTGAATGAAGATCAAAGATCAGAAGGAAGAGTGCATTGCATAGTATATCAGTTAGTAGAAGAAGTGAACAGTATGAAGCAATTCGTGATTATTGTTGATCACGATAGGATCAACAATATTCCTATGATAAAAGATCAGGAGGGTTAGCAAATGCATAGATCAAAGCTTGGAAGGAAAAGCATCTGATCAGAGTGAGAAGCCTCAATAGTCGTCTGATTAAGAGGTTGACCGTGTTGATCGTCTAAATATAACGGACAGTTCGGTCATATGAGTGACTTTGGGCTTGAGGACCATTGGAGGATCGTGACTGTCGGATCTGCAAGCCAGATCAATGGCAGGGATAAATTACGGAGATCAGAAGGAGAATTAAATGACTCGCTAGTTCCAATCCCGCAATTGGCCTAGATCGTCAGATCTCATAGACTCGGATATCGACGAATGTGGTTGATCTAACAAGCGATTAGTTTAAGTCAGATTAATTCATGGTTGTTAGATGCACAATTGCTAGATCAACGACAGGGATGAATTGCAGAGATCGAAAGGAGAATTAAATATCATGCTAGTTCCAATCCCGCAATCAGTTAGGACCGTCTGATATTATAGATTCGAAAATCGACGATTGTGGTTGACTCACCAACAATGCATGACTTCCAATTGCGAAGTTTGGGTGACGAGTTAAATCACTCGCAAGTTGTGGTTCCACAATCATTCGTGATCGTGGATCTGCTTCGAGTGTCATCATGACCGTTGGATCACATTTTAGTGGAAGGACAGGATAAGCTTAAAGGGTTGAGAATTTGATTATCCGAATACTCGTCAGTCATCAGATCAAACCTGAATTCCCGTCAACCATTAGATCACTTTAAAGTGGAAGGATAGGTTAAACGAGGTAAAAGGGATGAGAGTTCAATTATCCGAATACCCACCAACCGGCGGATCAAACCCAAATTCTCATCATCTGTCGGATCATTTTCGAGTGGAAGGATAGGATAAGCAAGATAAGATCTGAGATCTCATTTATGTAAAATTTTGTTAGTTGTTAGATCATTCTAAGTGGAAGGACAGGATAAGCTAGAAGAGTTGCATCGTAGACAGATCGAGCCATCGATCTAGAATCATGATCGAGGAACAACATTTAGTTCGGGTATAAAGATGCGAGGAGGTTACGCTCTAGAAATTTTGAGATTTGAAATACCCGAAGCCCAAAAATCTGAAATGAATAAGGACCATCAGATTTGGAGGACATACGATGATCGTTGGATCAAGGTTGTTGGTCAGCAGACCACGTCAGCAAGGACACATAGCATACCACTTCCACAAGGACATGTGGCAGACCACGTCAGCAAGCACATGTGGCAGACCACGTCAGAAGACCATGTCAGCATGGACATGTGGTAGACCACATCAGCAAGGACATGTGGCAGACCACGTCAGAAGATCTACATCAGTAGACCACGTTAGAAAATACATGTGGCGGACCATGTCAGTAGACCACGTTAGCAAATACACATGGCATAATCTGATGATGACAAGTGTCCAAAGGAAATTGGCTCGTGCCATGTCAACAAGTGACGTAAGCAAGTTACGTCACTCTAGGAGAATTGCTTCAGGAGTTTCACCACCAAGAAATGTCAAAAGTCCTGAAGTTCCGAAGGACGAAGGTCCGAAGTCACTCTCAGTCGTCGATCTAAGATACATCGGGAGTTAGGACAACCGTTAGATCCAAGAGAAGAACATGTGCCACATGAGGAGATCCACGTCAGCAAGGACACATGGTGCAATTAGATAATGACAAGTGTCAAGTTGAATCGGCATTTCAGGTACGTGCAAATCATGAATATGAGTGACATGTGGCAGCTACTCAACTCGTGACACATCATCAAGTGACGTGAGTAAGTTACGTCACTCTGGGAGTTTTCTTCAGGAGTTTTACCACCAGTACTTTCCCAAAGTCCCGAAGTCCTGAATGTTGAAGTCCCGAAGTGGACACGAGACGTTCGATCTCAAGATCACTTTGGGAGCATTCTCATCCATCGATCTACTACATTGGAAGGATAGTGTAAGCATAAATGTTAACCAACAACAAGCAATATCCACCGTATTATGACTTACGAAAGCAGGTGATCACTCTGGAAGATTGATGTACGGAGGAAAGAAGGGGTTGAGATGTGAAATATTTGAAGTCTAGAGACCCGAAGGAGATCTTGACCGTTGATCTGAAAGGGACACACGTCAGTGGATTGACAACTCCAGAAGATTGACGTATGGAGGAAAGAAGGGGTTGATATTTGAGATCTCCAAAGTCCAGAGACCCAAAGGATATCTCGACCGTCGATCTGATGTCGGGTGTACTCTCAACCGTTGATCAAAACATAGTGGAAGGATAGCGTAATAGATGAAGTCACAGAGTAAATGGTGGCCATCCATATCATTTCTTTATTAAGTCTTGGCCATTGGATTAAGCAATGATGTATAGGTCCAGGGATCGAATCTAACCATTGATTTGGTTCTGTGAAGTAAACGTGAACCATCCAATCTATTCGACGAAATCCTCTCCGGGATATTTGACATGTTGCAAGTCTCGAAGTCCCTAAGGGAAAAGTCTCGAAGTCTTGACAATCATCCATCTCATTGGGATATTGAATCATGATCGTTGAATTGATAAGCGCTCAAGCGCTCGTCTCGCCTAACGTTTGATTAACACCATTGGTCATATGGTAAAGAGATTTAAAAGGTAGAATGGAATGCGTCACTTAAATTGATAAGCCTGTGGTTCTACGCCTATGATCATATGAACATGGTTTGAAGGAAGCGCCTATTTATGTTGTCAGAGAGACGAAGGAAATCGATCCATACATGTGATCGATTTATGAAAGTAAAAGGGGATGCCAGGTTTAACGTTGAAGACCCGAAATGATGTTCACTAGTGGTCCCAAAAGTCGTTGTAAATAAACAAGTTAGTTATAACTTGTTTCACAAGTCAGCTCAATAACTTAAACAAGTTTTGAGAATAAGCAACTATAAATACAACCATGATTGGTTCACTAGAACATGTGCTTGTGGAAGTAGATGGGCTTGTGGAAAATATAGGCTCGCTGAGAAAGAGCGACATGCGGGAAAAATGAAGGGGAAATGGTCCTAAGGTCTGTGAAAATATTAGAGAGAAGAATAATTGAAGAAGGAGCGAATATCAGAGGAAAGATGAAGTGAAGAAGGCACGAATTTCAGAGAGAAGATGAAGTGGAGTGATGAGTGTTGATGGTATACCTCTGATCATGAAACATAGTTGATTCAATAATGGATCACTGGAACTAGAGTTGGTTGAACTACTATATGAACTCTAGTTGGATAGATTGCATTCTATCAGCAAGTTGGGTCTTCTGGCAAGCTGGGTCTTTCTTGAGAGTTGGTGCTCTCTGAGGAATTGGTGCTGAAACAAAATAGTTGGTGCTGGGAAAATCCTTATTATTATATTCACATATATTCATATAAATTATATACAAACATCCGGTATCTTCTGTGTCCATTTTGATTATTATTTGATTGTTCTTAATCTG